>WBMW01006237.1:158250-384212 GCA_013396635.1 Penelope pileata | reverse complement strand
CCTGGAGGTGTTCAAGAGACATCTGGATGTGGAAGTAAGGAGCATGGTTTAGAGGTTTATTGGGCAGTGTTGGTGGTAGGGGGACGGTTGGACTAGAGGATCTTGGAGGTCTTTTCCAACCTTGATGATTCTATGATTCTATGTGGCCCATACAATTAAAAACAAAAAACAAAAACCACAAGAAAATTTTATTCAGACAGACACATCACTACTTGCAATCCGCTTCGTAGTTTAACTGTTGCTATTCTCCACATCTCAGCCAATAACAGCCTTTCAATTTTCCAAGCTAACTGAATGTGTTGCTGTGAGATTGCTGTTATGTGAGCAGCTAAACCCCACTTCAGCTCTTGAGGACCCAGATGGCTTTAAGGTGTCTGTGGCAAAGCTCTCAGGTGTAGTTACCCCAGCTTACTCCATTGAGGCCTGTTGCAGAGCCAATCTGCCAACCAGGCCTCAGCACTGCCACCCATACAGAACATTGCCCTGTGCATCTGTTCTTCAAACACTTACCTGCTACTCCCTGCAAAGACAACGTTTCCTTGCTGTCTTGCAGCTTCAGGTCCCCAGACACATTTCTGATACCTGAATTGAGGGGTAACGGAGAGATGTGGTGCAGCTGGTTGCCCGTCCTCTCACTACGTTGTCTTTATAGCAGAAAATATTATTAATGTGTGGGAGAAAATGGCAACATTTTATCTTCCTTTAAACTGTAATCAGCGTAGTAATGGGGCTGGTTTGGTTTTTCTTTTATGTTGTCTCTTTTCCTAGGAGGTAGGTATGGATAAGCATAATGCATCTATGCAGGTCTCTGTTCTGTGATCAGTAATCTTCGATTCCATCTGAGATTTGACCTTCCAGAATCCTACTGGCCTCATCATCTGCAGCAACTCATTTTTTAATGGGCAAATAAAATGTAATTAGTTCTTTTTCATTATCGCTAGTCATCAGGAGAGAAGGCAGATGGGCAGATTTTGTGCCCGAGCTGATAAATTTCTGTGGCAATTTTGTGGGGAGTTATAGAGATGTAAAGATATCAGAACAGACAGAGGTAAGGATAATGGATGGGATTTCTGAAAGCACTTTTGCTGGTCTCCCATTATCATTAATGGTAGGTGCAGAGCACTTGTGAAATGACTCCCTGTGTGTGTGCTTGTGTGTGCAGAGCAGATGTTCATCCCACTTTGACCCACACGTAGACTGGAAGCTCTGGGAACTCTGCACAGGCTTTTTGTCCAGTTTTCTTTGTAAGGGTAACCCCATGAAATGATGTTGCAAGTGATGTTTTGTGGCACTAAAATCTTCTAAGAGCAGAACAAGTATAACTCAACAGATTCCTAGCACACAACACATAAGCCATCGTAAGTACTGCAGCAATAATAACAGATCAGATTCTCATCCTATTTATATTACAGTAAATTCAAAATAATACCAATAACATTAGTGAAAGCCCTTCTAATTCATACTGGTGTAACTGGGGTGAAAGTGAAGCTCACAATCTGTAGTAACGACAAACTGGCTTGTCTTAATTTACTGTTTCCTTGAAATAGGAAATATATTATCCTGACAACTCCACATCTCATCCCACTTCTGGAGACACCTACCTCTCAGGGCAATTTTGCTCTCCAAGCACATTCATTTCTTACTGAAGTTGTCAGTAGGATGCTGGTTGTAAAGGTAGTTTCTCTGATATATAGAGCACCCAGCAACTACTCTGAGACCAACCACTCATTTCCATAGGTCTTTGAACAGCCATCACATGGTAACAATTTTCATTCACTATCAAGCTGTCTTGTTTGAGCTGATGACTTGGAAGCGAAGGGCTCCACATCTCATTACCCCAGAATAAAAACATCCACTTCCTTTATCTGGTTTAAAGATCCATCTCAACTAGGTGCTAACAACTTTTATTTCTAAATGTGATGCTTCGCCAATCCTCTGCCGAGCTTTTTTTGTATTTCATTTCCTGTCACTGCTTTTTACTAAGCTGTTTGCAATGAACAGTGGCATGTTAAAATGAACTGGGGAATGCTCCTATGGCGATGGGAGGGGAAGAAGTAGTGTCTATGCATTTGATGACTGGGCAGATATGCAACCTCATTTGACTAGACTACACTTGGCAAGCTTCTTTCACGAGTGTCCACTGCTATTATTGTTGTTATTATTAATTTATTGGTGCTGAAAATACAAGATTTATATCCTGAGAGTTTTAGGTTGTCTGGTTCTCTGTGTCTGCATGGAGTAACTGTGACAAAGTCCAAAAAGGACTGAACCTTTCCAGTGAAATCTTTGCCTTCTCATCTGTCTAGTCAGAGTCTTTAGTGGATTGCATGTGTAGATCTCTCTGTAGCCACGGTAGATATCATGGCTTTCTCCACTATTGCGTCTTGCTGGAAGGGACCCTGTTACCTTTGGTGTGATGCAATTTACCTGTGATTTGTGCAGGGAACAGGATTAGTGTAAAGAAGTCAATGATGCATGGACAGAAATAAAAAAAAATAAAAAAATAAAAAAAATTGAGGGACTGTGGAGTTATCTCAATGACCAAGATGTGAAATGGTGTATCTTGGAATCAACCTCAAATGAGGTTTCTTTAAATCCTGATCTCGTGTATGTATGTGTTTTCTCTTATACATACATACTAATTCATATCTGATGCTCTTTAGTGGAGCTCTAAGGGAACGTGCCTTCCTGTATGCAGGTGTAAAGTTCACATTTCTCTATGTGTGCGTTAGAAAACATTCTTGCACCCTGAAGTCTGCAACACTCCATGTTCTGTTTGCTCTAAAATCTTCCTTATTCCTTCTGCAGATGGCCTGGTGGATTGCATGGACCCAGACTGCTGCTTGCAGCCACTGTGCCATGTCAACGCGCTGTGCCTGGGCTCCCCTGACCCCCTGGATATCATCCAGGAGACACAAGCACCCGTCTCCCAGCAGAGCTTGCATTCATTCTACGATCGGATCAAGTTCCTCATCGGCAAGGACAGCACTCACATCATCCCAGGAGACAATCCCTTCGAAGGAGGGTAAGTGAATTTTGGCTCTTCTTCAGTAGGAGGTAAAGTGTGAGCCGCTTGGCTGTTGTAAGATGTGAAATGGCAAATTCCGTAAGAAGGAATAGCAGCAAGATGCAGAACACAGAAAAGGTCTCAAGGAAGTAGATCTGTGAAAAATTTAAAGGCTGATGTAATCCTGGAGGACATCTCATCTGCATTAGGAATCGATGATCTTTGTGGGTCCATTCCAACTGAGGATACTCCAATTCAGGATGTTCTGTGATTCTTTCTGTGCATGTTCCTGCCATAAAGTAAGAGGTGCTTGTCTCCCAGCAGTTGCATCTGTCCTGCCTTCCCTTATCTCAAGGAATGAAAGCCATTTATTCAGCAGGGCTCTTCTAGGTCAAGTGGCTGTCATTTTCCAGAAGTATTTAGTAAACAGCAATGGCAGACCTTCTTCCATGTTAAACGGAGATTTGACAGAGCCAACAGAGAGGCAAACTAACACAATCTTTAAAATCTATAGCATGGCCTCCAAAGGCCATACTTACAGTCCAGGGAGGGCTGTTAGAGTGACTTCTGATGTAAACAGTCAAGTTGAATATGGATTGGTTTCAATGCTGAGAAATGCTTTTTCACTACAGTCATCAACAAGAAATAGGAACTGGCAAAGAAACCTTAAGCAGTCCATGTCTGTGATTGCATTTCAGCCATTTGTTTAAGTACACGTCTGGCTGTCAGGAGAGGCAGTCCCTTTAAACCATGTGCCTATAGTAGGACACCACATTACACACCCTGGGGCATCAGATTCTTAGATCATTCGATGTCTGCTCTGAATGTTGCTGTTCAGAAGTGGTGACCCTGAGCCACGAGGTGGTTCTCAGTGCTTCCATTTGAACTCCGCTGAATTCCACCCGGTCATTAACTGCTTGCTTTCAGCTTTCCCACACACTGCAGCGTATAGCTTGGCACTGAAACTGCACAATCCTCATGTTTCTGCGGGTAGTTATTTCAGAACTTACATCTCAGCAGTGCTCTCAGGTCCTTCTGGGTCTGACCTAATGCTCTTCCGTGAGGGGATGTTGCCAGCATCCAGTGGGCACCACCTCCCGTGTATTGACAACTCCAGTGGTCTACAGGCTGACCTCGGGTATGAACCAATTGAAGGCATGCCAGTGTCAGGGAACTGGCCTGGTGTGCTGGTTTCTCTGATTTGTCTTGCTGCCAAGCCCTTCACAAAAGCTGATGGCAATGATTCAGATTAAGGCCAAGCAGTCATTATGTAGCAAACAGCTTTCCTTTGCCAGCATTCTCAAGATTTAACATTCTGGATACTGAACAATCCAGCCTCTGGTCTAAATGCTACAACAGTTGTCACTTGTTGTCATTTGTTGCTGTAAAATCAGGTCAAGGAATGTAAAATTGTTTGTACTCAGAATTTCATTTTCTGATATGTTTAGGGTTGTAATTCCTCAGTCGAGCTCAAAGTCAGAAGACTGTCCACAGTGGACTGTGATATCAGGGCCATGTGTAACTGTCTGTTTTGATAAGTAGATTGTTTCAGCTGCATGCATGTCGTGTTTAACAAATTTTTCTGTACAGCTAAAGACTTGTGGGAATCTACAGGCATGCATAATGACAATTTGGAGGCTACTTGCACTCAGCAGCATGCAGAGGTTGGGGAGAAAGATGGGAATTTCTCATTATATATTGAGTTTTCTTCTGGGAGTGCCAGCAGAGAACCTGAGTGTCATTTAGGGCCACATAAATTCCTAGAGGAGTTGCATGTGTTTCATAGAACTAATGGATAGTAGATCTCCATGTAGGAAGGAATCACTTTCCATCTGTAAATGTCTTGCTAAAGACTCAGGATTCAGAAGGAGCAACTGCTAGCAGAAATGTTTATCTAGCATATAGATTACTAGAGTGAGGGAATGCAAAGAGTCAAATCAATAGGAAGGGTTTTAATGATTGCTTTTCATTAACTACAGCGGAACTAACAAATGGAGCTCCTCGCTCTATTTAACACAAAGAATTATACAGAGATAGTGATGAGTGTTGAGGTTGCCATTCTTAAAATATCACAATAGGGTGTGTATCACTAAATATCCTCTACAGACGTACCACCTCAGGCTGTGATTTTATTGCATCTTTTGAGTTAAAAATCTGACTCATCACAAGAGCAGTTGCAAATAACAGTGAAGGGCTCCAACAGAAGGTTTATTTTCCCATGAGACAGCACCACAGCACGCAGTCTGAGCTTATTGGTCTGCCAGATTGCTAAAAACGGCATTACTCTTTTGGGACTTTACTCTGTTGCTGATTCTCAGATTTGTCTCCTTCTTGGTGTAGATCAAGACCATACATTGCTGGGCATGGGATGTCCTACTTCTGTCCAAGTGCCTACACCTTCATGGGGTAGGACTGGAGCCATGCCACTTGCTGTGAACAGCCCAATAAGCAGAGGTGACACGAGGGGACCTTCTGTCTGCCATTGGCTGATGTCATACAGTGACACCAGTAGCATCTTTCAGGTCAGGGGTTTCACAAACCACACCCTGTAGTTAGGAAGGAGATGTTGCTACAACAGCACATCTGCATTCCTCTACGGCCAGAAATGGCAGCAGAGTGAAGACGACTGAATACCTATCCCATGTGTTTCCCAGGCTTCGGAGGTGCAGCTTAGCCATCCTTTAGAGAAAGCAGCAGTGCAGATCACCTAATGGATACAAATAAACGAATGCCTCATGACAGCTAGCCTTTGAGTGAATTTATTATTGAATTACACTCCAGCTTTTTAAGAACAAGCTGAGCTGACAAGCTCTCTCACCACTGCAGAAGAAAAAGAAAGACAATGATAAATTACCCGGATGGATAAAGGTAAAGACCTTGTCTCCTCCAAAATACCAGCAATTATATATTATTCATGTTTGGGAAGTAAAAAATAATCATTGCCCGTATTGAAATGAGTGTTTATGATGATAAAGCAAGTAGCTAAATTAAATTCTGAATGCACAGACTGTCTTTTCACATCATTTTGATGAACAGATAACAAGTACTCTTCTGCTACTTGATCGTTTGTGTATTGATTTTGAAACCACTTACTCTTGCTGTTTGCTTTGTGTTTTTAAGCCATTCTTAGTTGTCCATCACCATAAGGAGCAGCACAAGATGCAGTGGTGTTGAGTTGTTGACTTTCAAGTAGGACACCTGATATCTTGGTTCTCTCTTGAGGGACAGTGTCAGAAAATTGCAAGAACAGGCTCAAGTCCTGATCCACAGAGTTATTTATGCTAAGTGTTGGCAAAGGATTAAGTTATCTCAGAAACCCATGTGCAGAAATGGCATTTTTTGCAAAGCATATTTGGAAAGAAATCAGGCGATTTTTAAGAAAATGTGGTTTATACCCATTAATTTTGGCACATCTTGTATATACCTGTTTGCTGCCAGAAGCACTAACCCATCCCAATTAAATGGGCAGCTAGAAATAGCCCACTGAGTTATAGAGACACATCAGAGAGCAGGATCTGATACCAGCTGCAAGAGCAGTCCCTCACTGCCCTCATGTCAACAGTCTGAGCACAAAACGTAGTAAGTTTTCATGATTAAAGATTCAGAGCAGAATGAAATTTGCACATTCCCTTCACCTCCCAGTGCCTCCGTGTTCACCAGGTTGTAGATAATGTACCTTACTGATCCAGTTGGAAGGGTCACTCTGTTTGGATGGACAGTATAAATGTATGTGTACATTATTTTACTATAAGTGGATTTTTTCTATTGTCAAATTGCATTGAGCCCAAGCCCCCTCAAAACCTAAATTGTCAGCACTGATCATGGCCAAAGTACAACTGGGAGTGGAAGGAAGGGTGAAAATGGTTATCAAAACACAGAAGTTAGACACCATCCAGTGCTCCTGAGAGTGAGTGAGAGATCAAAGCAAGGCACCTACGTTCCTGTACCTGGCTGTGAGAATGGAGTCATATTTTTCTGTATTTTAAACCAAGCTAACACAGCAGCTCTTTAAACCATCTCCTTCCCAGCTTTACTGCCTTCCAAGGGCATCTTTCTATTTTTGTTTCCTTCTGCTAAACTGAACTATCTATTAGCTACAAGTCATAGCTTTTTCAAATACAGGAGTGTAATGAGGAATTTTCAAAGACCCTAGCATTTTTTATTTTGGTAATTATTGCTCTCAGAGATAGGAAAGCATACTTTTATAACATATTTTTTCAGTGTATAAGATATATATATGTGTGTGTGTATCATTTCAATGTTTGCCTTTTTCTCTTGGTTTTAAATTATATGTTACAGCATTATTTCAGCTTACAGTGATTTTGAGTTGTGCATGGCATTATTTCCATACAATAAATTAATGCATAATATGCAGCTACCTACTTCCATTTTGTGGAGTTTGTACCCACAGGACCCTGTGAAAGAAAAGTTCCCATCATTTTTTGTTTCTTCTCATAACATAGCACAATCATAATGTAATTGTATTCCCCTTTCACAGGTGGCAGTGAAAGGGAGCTCTGTGTACAGTCGTTAGAGAAGCTGAGATGCAGTTTTTAACAAATATTAAAAATTATTGGATATTTATTACCAAGCGCTCTTATATGAGATTTTCTAGGAACGTGTACAAGAAAAAGTCACACTTGAAGAAATAATGAATTCATCTTTTCTCTGTTAATATATGTTAAACTATTGATTTTTAAATGGGGAAAGAATGTTCAAAAGGGAAGGAATATTTTAAAAAATGTTGTTATTATATGAGGAATAAAATAGTGTGCTGTATGTGTAACTAGCAAAACAAATTGGAAATGGGAAATATGGGCAGAGAGGAACCAGATGAGGTTTAGCTAAAGCAAGTGTAGTCCTGCACCTGGGGAGGAATAACTGCATATACCAGTACAGGCTGGGGGCTGACCTGCTGGAGAGGAGCTCTGCAGACAAGGACCTGGGGGTCCTGGAGGACAACAGGTTGGCCTTGAGCCAGCAGTGTGCTTTGGTGGCCAAGAAGGCCAAGGGGATCCATTAAAAAGAGCATTGCCAGCAGGGTGAGGGAAGTGATCCTCCCCCTCTACTCTGCCCTGGGGAGGCCACATCTGGAGTGCTGTGTCCAGTTCTGGGCTCCCCAGTTGAAGAACAACAGGGATCTGCTGGAGAGAGTCCAGCAGAGAGCCACAAAGGTGATAAAGGGCCTGGAGCATCTCACTTGTGAGGAAAGGCTGAGTGACCTGGGGCTGTTCAGCCTGGAGAAGGCTGAGAGGGGATCTGATCAATGTTTATAAATATCTCAAGTGTGGGAGGCAAAGGGATGAGGCCAGACTCTTCTCAGTGGTATGTGGTGATAGGACAAGGGGCAATGGCCACAAACTGGAGCATAGGAAGTTCCACACACACATGCATAAGAGCTGCTTCACAGTGTGGGTGACGGAGCACTGGCACAGGCTGCCCAGAGAGTTGTGGAGTCTCCTTCTCTGGAGATATTCAAGACCCATCTGGACCCCCACCTGTGCAACCTGCTGTAGGGAACCTGCTTTGGCAGGGGGTTTTGACTCAATGATCTCTAGAGGTCCCTTCCAACCCCTGCAATTCTGTGAGTCTGTGATTCTGCGATATGGAGAGGAGAAGTAGAGATAAGGCCAGAGCCAGCTGCCACACTTAATTTTAGAGTCCTGGCCCTCGACATGCAGAGGGAGGCTTCCAGCATGGTTCACAAGTCCATCGCCTTGGGAGGCTCACCTGGATGATCTGTAGGACCTTAAAGCAGGACCTTAAAGCTCTCAGGTGATGCTGGTGGACCTGGGAGCTCCTGTAGTGTGCATAAAGCAAAACTCAACCCTTCAAAATTCCCAAGCAGAAAAGCAAAACTTTCCTAATGATTTAAGTACCTCCCAGATTACACAGCTGCTGATGTGCACATTTGGCTTTAAGGTTCTAAACAGCACTATAGATGCTGATGTGTTCTCTTGGATCTGGCATGTAGGCATTTGATTAAAATTCAATATTCAAGGTACATTCCCTTGAAAAAAGCAGCCCACGTGCCCGTTGTTTTATATTGCTTGTTGATAGACGTGCCTGCCGTGATAGCCATGAGCTGAGTCAGTAGACTGAGACAGCATACCCTGTTCAATGCAGTGATTTGATTATTTCATTATGTCTCCCTCAAAGAAAATAGCAGCTCACGGTTGTGACAATTCTCTTGTGGGACTTGGACCCATCTATCCTGCAAAAAGCTGGAGCTTTCTGCCCCAGGCTGCTTGCTGCCTGTCTCTGCAGAAGTTTGGTAATCCATGGGCAGACGGCTGCTGGAGCAGCTCAGCACAAAATCTGCTTTCCTGCCTCGAGCTGCAGGGGAAGCTGGAGCAAGCTGATCCCGTTGGCTTTGCACTGCTGGGGTGAAGCCCTGCCTGGCCAGATCAGTGCTGGGCAGCAGCCTCGAGCTGTTGGATGCAAACAGCTGAGTCCCAGTGCAGTTGTCAACCATTTCCATTCGTCAGGAAGAGTGTGTCCTTTGAGCGTGACATTTACTTGCTAAATTTGTTAAAACCTCATACATATAAAATCAGTTTTAAAGTCCCAATCATAAAATCTTTTATATTTTACTGAATCATTTTTTTCCGTAATTCCTTTGTATCACTACAAAGCTATCAGGAAGCTTATAATGTAGTTAAAGAACTTTCCCTGTGATCATCAAAAAGAGAGCTCATTTTGTAATTAACCTGGCAATAATGTATTTCTTCTGTCCTGTTCAGCTTTGCTTTCATGGTGCCTCAAATTCAATGGGAGGAATTGCTTTTATTTTGGGTCTTCTGCAGAGCTGACTATGTGGCTTATAAAATAAATACCAGACATAAAATACTATAATAATACAGAACTAGTAAGATCTGCAGACATTTTTTTTGATGACTTGACACAAATACATTATTCATCTCTGAAAGTTATTGCTCCATAAAGTCTTTACCTGTCATAGAAATAATGATTATAGGATCACTTCTGAAAAAAATTATGAAATGAGCATAATTCAGCATTAGGTATAAAAATTATCTAGCATCTTATGAGCTATTGAATCTGACATGGGTTTTACAGACCTAACAAAATGAGAGCATGATTCTGTTTCCTTGAGACCTTGTACAAAGCTAGAGGGTGTTTCTTTGGTCGTACTGAAGTGAAGGAAAGAATCATCAACTTTTAAAGCACTTCTTAGTCAACCACACTGAGAATAAAAGAATTTTTCACTGAAACTTGAAACTTTGCAGTAAAGCACAGCCCAGCTCTATTAAGCATTGTATTTCCTATAAAGCACTACTCTAAAATACTTTTACTTCAACATTATAGTTGGAGCAGAGTTTTATAATTTCATAGACCAGCATCAATGTCTTTTCCTCTTCATTTCCTCCTTGCTGAACATCTTTTCTGTATCTTTTATCCTCCCACATTTCTGTTATGGCTCAGCTGAAAAGTCTTGGGATGCAAAACTGGTGGGTCAATGAGGCATAGACACCCAAGATGCTTTGGATGGCAGAAGTGGCATTTCTCTCCAACAGCGACAAGATTGCTTGGCTGATCAGAGAGGCAGACTCTGCTTTCATCTTCCTCATTCTGTCCCTTAGGGAATGAGACAAGCATCATGTCGATAAGGATCAAATCATGGAATCATAGAATGGCTTGGGTTGGAAGGGACCTCAAGGATCACACCAAGTTCCAACCCCCCTGCCGCACACAGGATTGCCAACCTCGAGATCTGGTACCAGATCAGGTTGCTCAGGGCCCCATCCAGCCTGGCCTTGAACACCTCCCAGGCTGGGCATCCACAACCTCTCTGGGCAGCCTGTGCCAGCACCTCACCACCCTCTCAGTGAAAAGCTTCCCCCTGACATCTAATGCAAACCTTCCCTCTTTTAGCTTAAAACCATTCCCCCTTGTCCTATCAATATCTTCCAGTGTAAAAAGTTGATTTCCCTCCTGCTTATAATCTCCCTTTAAGTATTGGAAGGCCAAATCTTGGAAGAAGTTTTCAAAACCAGAAGGGCCTGAGCCTTTCTGGGACTGAGCCGTTTGGGAATTGTTTTGAGAGCAATGATCATTTAACCATGACTTTTCTGGAAGGGATAGGTGTTCAGCTCTTTCCTCAAATTCTATTGTATTTGGCTACTGACTGTCATGCAACTAAGATGTGTTATTCTTTTCCCTTTGAAGCAACTACAACTGTCAGTCACAAACATTCTAAACAAATATGATTCCATAAGAAATTTCTGAGAACTAATTCTTCACAGAGCAGAGCAGAGGCAGATGCACACAGTGAGGAGCTGGAGAAACTGTTCAGTGGCTGGTCACAGAACCAAGCCCAATCAGGGATGCTTAAAAGATCAGAAGATGACCCACTGTTTTGATACTGTCAGGTTAAACTACCTCTAAAGAGACAAAGATGGTAAAATTGGCTTCTGAAAGTGTTACTGTAAATCTTAATGAGTGCTTTCCTCCTAAACTCTGAATATCACCTTCATTAGCCACAGTCATAAAAATAATATAAGCCTTACTTTGCTTTTTCTCCTGTCCTTCTTAAGACATTTTAAGTAATGTGGTTTCACTGGAGCATTTCATTCAGCTGGCTTTACTGTTTGCTTTGTAGAATATCTGAGAGACTGTTGAGGGTTTCTTGCAAAAGGTTAACAATTAAAGTCCCTACTCACATAAAGAGCCATCAGCATTTCCTAACCCTTCAGTGACGGGACCTTATAAATAGCTTCATCAAGCAGGTTAAACAAATAGAGCAGACCCTGCTTCTTGCTGCAAACAACATAAAATTGACTTTCTTTTACTGAGCGTGGTCAGAGCTCTTATAAACTTTGCTCTTCATCATCCGGTGTTTTTCTCCTGGGTCTCCTGGGCTTCTCAAGGTTGAGTGGCAGGATCAGGTACAAACCACGTCTGCCAGGGCCACTTTAGCAGATCCCTGGTTGGGACTTGGTTGAATATCAGTGTGACAGATTGACAGTAACATTCTGGTGCTCCCCTTGTTGGCAAGGTTCTCTGCCAAGATTAATTAATAATTTATATCCTGTCTGCCCAACATGTGCCAAACCCTTTCAGAAACTCACTTGTGTTATCCATGGGGCAATGGAGTCTGGTGGCTCTTTAATTTTATTTATTTATTTTTTTGTATAAACACACCTTTCTTCTTTAACAAGAAACCTTTTTTAGCAGGATCTTTTCTATTCTTTTTTCTAACCTTAACTCCTTAATTCAGATGGCATCTAGATCAGCAGAGGAGTTTCCAGCTTCAGCTTTTCCTACAGCTAAACTGAAGAACCTAGAAAGGGATTGGCTCTGTTCAAGGAAAGGCTGTCACGAGATTTTTTGGCACAGTTAAGAGACACGTGGGCAGAGCTTTCTTTCCAGACAGCTTTTTTTACAGAGGAGCTTTTGAAGGAGATACTGCCACAAGCAATAAACTTGAAGATCTGTATGTTCTGCAGTTTCCTTTTCTTCTTTTGTCCTTCATCTGTCAGCTCGGGCATTTTTTGTGTGTCCATGTGTTTGATCGTGATGCCCTTAGCCTTCACCTGGCATCCTACCAATTTTTCTATCTATCCAGCACTAGACAGCCCTGAGGTTGTTTGACACAAGACAGGTGCATTCAACCCAACGTGGCCAAAGTATATTTTGCTGCATCATGTGTTGTTATCAAGAAAAAGGTCACAATAGCTAAAGCCACAATAGCTAAAGCCACGAGATCATGTTTGTAACAAATGACTGCAGTAATAGGTACTTAGCAGAAAGGTTTCCAAGCATGCCACAGACGAACTACCTGAGAAAGTAAAAATCCCCATGCAAGCAAATAGCAGATTGCTACAATTATCCTTTCCATGGCCCTGTAAGGAGATGTGCCTCAGTCGTAATTTTGCAAGGGGAGTAGTAGAACACACACAGGCTGATACGACCAGTGTTGGACAGAACAACTTCTGTTGCAGAGGAAGAAATAAAGCTGTGATTGACTAATTTCAATAGTAAGGCTCTTACCAACAATAACTTTCTAGATTTTCGCTCCATGATGCTCTGTTGAAGGTTCATCCACAGCAGAAGGGCGAATCCCCAGCGTGTCTACACCAGTGAAATATGAAGTGGTAGACAAGATCAAAGAGATAAAGAGATTTGTGGTGGGAAATTAAAATATGTATTATAAATAACTTGGCTGATGCTGGCTAAGCAGTCAGGATAACTATCTCCATACATCTGAAATCTTTGAAGGAGAAGGCACAATGAGTTCTGGAGGAAATATTTTGAGGAGCTGCAGAAATTCACGGGGGTGAGATTTCCCCTTGGCACCTATTCTCAGTCAAGGAAAGAATATACATTTCTTTCAACAAAAGAAGATTTAGGATGTGTGGAATTTTCTTTTCCCAGTGAAAAAATGTTCAGTGAAAGCAATGTTTTTGTCTATTTCCCAGTGCCAAGCACAGCATCAGCAGAAAACATCTATGAATAAGAAGTGTTGGGAGGGCCGATGTCCAAGTTATGAGACATTGGGTCAGAGTCGATGTAAAAGACAAAGCCTTAATGTACTCCCATAAGAATCTGTGAGATGGCTTTTGGGGAATTTACTTTCCTGGCTTCTGTTCTAAAACTCTTTTGGTCTGCTTGGATTTTTCAGGAAAGTAAAGCAGCCTGTCATACTTAATTTGTATCTGAGCAATGAGAATGTGAAGGTATCAGTGCACCCCTTTCTACTTTGCCACTGTGGCCCAGGAAGGCTTAACTTAATTTTCTGAGGAATAAAGAATGACTTGAATCCTAGACTTCACAAAGCAAGGACATAGAATTGTATGATAGGCCACTTGGAATTGTCGACAGCAATTTGACAATGACTTGATGTTTCTGAGAAGTCCTTATGGACAAATCTAAGAAAAATAAACAAATAGGGAAAGTCTAATTAAAGAAACAGAAAAAAAAGCAGAGTGCTGTTCATTGTAAAACAAGAATCCATACAGCCTCATATAAAAGTAGTGAAGGAAACAAGCAAATAAGAAGATGACAAACAGAAAACAGAGGCAGTAGGTGGAAACTTTTAATAATTCAATGGGAAGACAAGGCTCCAGCTACGAGAAATTTAATTTTGTTCAACCACAGAAAACACTCTGAACTGGCAGGCCTAGACGGATGGAATAAATCTCTTCTATTAGCGTGAGAGATAATTTTATGTAAATATATTGGGAGACTTTCTAGCAGAGCTGAGCGTCTTAGCAGCACCACTTAACTTGTTTGTAGTGTAATTGCATTTAGACCAAGGTCTTCTGAAGGAAATGGCTGACTAAATTAGCATTAACCGGGTTCCTGGGGGGCTTGGCACGTTGTGGGTAGTCGATCTTGCCTCCAGAAAGGACACGTTGACACTGGAGAAGCCAGCTGCTTCCCACGCGTTGTGTTCACTGCTTTTCCCAAGCGGGGCAAATTTTATCACCTAGGGAAGGAGGAGATTTGAGAATCTAATCATAGTTTGGTTTTCCTCCAGTTCTCATCGCTCCTGCTTTTAACTGAATTCAGATTTGTGCGTATTGCTCCAGCTTCTTTTTATCACTGTGGTTTGGGAAGGACATCCACTTTGTGGGAACATCTTCCCTGTAGCACGTAAGAAAAGCTATTGTTGTAGTCCTCTAGAGGACTGGTGGATGCAGCTGCTTCTCTGAGAAGAGATGCTAGCCTCATCCAAGTTAGTGAGCACACAGATGTGCTGCAAAGCGTTGGCTGGAATGGGAACCCAGTTTGTGGCTGGAAAGTGGGAGTGCAAATGCATTTGTTAGAGCTGCAAAGTTCTGTGCTTGTCCACGCTGTGCTGATTGCTGTTACCGAAGGAATAGTTGTCTGTGATATGTAATGGACCAGATGCTTGTTGATATAAAGCACATCCCCCCGTTAACAGGAGCTGAGGATCTAGGCCAATGTACTTGCAGTATTACTTAGGAGTTTGGAGCTGCTTGGACGTGTTTTATGTAGGACAGCGGGAGAGACACCTGCAGCATTTTGCATTTTTTCCTTTGCTTGCTTTTAACGCTTGGATGGAAGGAACAGCAAATGGAAGCATTCTTTCTGGATTTGCAAAAACATAGCATGATCTTGCTTCTCAAGTAGTTTGAAACATTAAGAGTGCCAGTGTTGACTCGAATATGCAATGAGCAAGGCAGAACACTGAGTCCCAACCAACAAGAAGGATTTGGTTTTCAAGCAAGTCTGTAGTGATTCCTTGCCTTTCATAAATATGTGGGCATCTGATAAGAAGTTGAGAGGAGACAGTTCCAAACCCTCCCTCAGGTCTCACTAAAGGATAGAGAAGGAGATGGGGCAGGGTGGAGGGCATCATGGGACATGGTTTAGTGAACATGGTGGTGGATTGACGGTTGGACTAGATGATCTTAGAGGTCTTTTCCAACCTTCATGATTCTGTGATTCAGTAGAAGACGAAGCCTAGCTTCTGCTCTTAGCTCAGGCGTGTGATTAGATGTACACACTGTGCAAAATTGCATTACAGCTGCTGACCTGTAGACTTCCACAGGGTTCTTCCAAGCATTGACATTATTCCAGGCATATTGCATGGCACTGTGATCCTTTGAGTTACACTCTGCCTGTCTGTTAGAAAGTGACACGTTTTTCTTTATCATACTTGAATATTATTTTGCATTTATTGTATATGGGAAGTTGTGTTACAGCCCTCAATGAGAGAGGCGATAGAAGCACAAAGAATATTATTAACTACAAGCTGGGTCCAAGTCTTTTCCTGCATGACTCCTAGTGATGATATATCAGAGAAAACTCAGTGACAGAAAAATCGGTTCCATTATCTCATTTTCCTGTGTTCTGTTCCAAAATTGTGTATGAACCAAGTCACATTTTAGATTGCTGGCATATTCTGGTAACGCTTCGAGGATTTTTGTTCATATTTGAGCTCTCTGTTTACATCAGTAGGAGTTTTAAGACTCCCTGACAAATGGTCTGTTTTCTATACTGTGGAAAATACGACTAACACAGCCCTTACTTAATAGAAATTATATGTTATCTCCTTGCATTATGCAGTATCAGGTTTTTAGATGGACTCAAAGAAAATAACTTGATCTTTCAAGTGTTTATGAAATCACCTTTACTAAACATTGCAGATATCATCCCTTGCCTGAATGATCCAGTAAAGTGACGTTTCTCAGCTCAAGCTGGTAGATAGCAAGTGCAGCTGGGATGATTTACTCTGGCTGAAATCTGGTCCTGCACCTGTAGAAACATTGCCTTTCATTGCCTCTCCACCAGGACAGCAGTTAGGAAAATCACTCATCAGGTCATGTTAGCACGCTGACACCACTATTTGCTATTGCTGCTCAGAAAAAATAGTTACCCTCAGCCAAAAATTGGGCTCACACACTCTCACAGACATGTGATGCTTTGTCTTTGCAGGAAGCTCCTCAGGTAGCAGCGTGGTACTGACTTAGAGGACAGGGAGCAGACTTTGGAATAAGAACCTTAAAAAATCTGTCTTTGGCTTTACTGCAGATTCTCAGACTGACCTTGGACAACTGAAAACAACTCTGCTTTATTTCCTCTCTTTGTAAAATACCTATCATGCAGGATTAATCGATATTTGTAAAGATCCTTGAGATCTCTAGATAAAAGAGCACATTACAGAGCATAATTGGAACAGATGTAGCCTATAAAACAGTGCAAGCTACCAAACGTGGAAAGAAAAATATGGGAAGGTAAAGCCCATCATGTTAGTGTGCTCTCTTCCTCAAGCATTTTATAAGGAGCCTATCTGAACCTAGAAAATTATATGTTATGTTTTTCCCAAGAGGTAACTTGAGGGTCTTTGTGAAATTTGGAAGAAACAAGCCATCCAGCCCATTGTGCTTCTTATCTCTGAGGGCTTTTGTGCCATAAATATATCTGCGCAGCACTTGGTATGTTCCTGTTCTCTTTGATTCTAATGTGTTCTGCACTGTTAGGGCAATATTGTGAAGACATTGTGAAAGTTAGTTGGTTAGTGATGTTGTGAACCCTACAGGAGCTCATAGTTTGTGAAGTATATGTTGCAATAGTTATATTCCACAAGAGCAGGTTAAAGGTAAACCTCAATTCTGGCATCAAATGTTCTCACACAACCCATCGCCATCAAGACAGACTGCATGGCCCTATGGCTTCCAGCCCCAGTAACTGTCTCTGCTGTCCCATCAACAGGAGTTCCTAGCCACAAAAGTAGAGGAAAATCCCCCATTTGTCCAAAGACTTACTGTTTCTTATCATTTCTCTCCTTCATCCAGACATGCGTGCGTGATTCGAGGCCAGGTGATAACAGCGGATGGGACCCCTCTAGTTGGAGTCAACATCAGCTTTGTCAACAATCCTCTTTTTGGATACACAATCAGCAGACAAGATGGCAGGTAGGATGTCTTTGTGGGATTTACAGTATTCAAGCAATTATTATGCTATTAATACCATCAACACTAGAAAAAAACTTTCAAGGGCACATTTATTGTTAATGCATTTTCAAGATGTTGATGCAGTTATGTTGTTGCTGGTTGTTCATTCTTATTATTATTTATTACTATTAACTTTGTAACATAAGCTAGAATCATTAGCCAACGATTAGGAAAGTCACTGAATATGCATGTCAAGAAAAGACGTCTCCTGCAGTTCTATTCTTACTAATTCATGTTAAAATGATTAGGAAGAAGTCATTAAGATTACAGTTGTGTTACAGGCAAGTGCTTAATATCTGAGCAATCACACTCAGCCAAAACAAAACCACTGCAAATTGGGAAAGTCTTTCATCTTATCTTTTATCTGTCAGTTCTAATTGACTCCCTTTCTTTTAAGAATAAAAATGGAACCTAAGGGGTTCCATCTGCACATGCTGTATGTATTGACTACTAACCACTAGTACTTGGGGGAGGATTTATAGAGTTTAGCACCTCTCCGATCCACCACTTTCATTGAAGGCTTGACTTGGCCAGAGAAGCTGATAGAATTATAATGAAAGAAGAACATGTGCAAGCAACATGTGCTTAAATTAAGCTGCCTTGTTCATGCTTAGGGGGTTTTACACCTACTCTAACAGTGATGGTGGCTAGGAGGTTTTCATGTTGGTGCTCCACCTCTTGGATGATTTGACAATAATATCTAGATAGCAAAGAGGGAGCCCTGGTCTCTGTCAGAAAAGGATGCCTTTGGAGCTGGTGCCTTTGTATTGCCTGTAGCTTAGGCACTACTGCAAAAAGGAAAAAGTCTTGCACGTTTATGCTGTGCATATCTCCATCAAAGTCACTGAACATACTTTGCATGAAAGTGAGATTGAAACTGCACTCTCAGCATCCAATTGCTCTGAACAGATCAGCACACAATCTGTATATATTAGGACAGAGATATATGCCTGCAAAATCTCTGGACAATAATGCCTGCTGGAACCCTTTTCCCATATGATTTCCCTGCCTTCTACAGCACACAATTACTATGTGCAATATTTCCCTGAGATTACAAGGACTTTTAGGAAGGGACCATCTCTATGCTTTGTGATTGCACAGAGGGACTTTGCTTTAACATCTCTGGCCAACAAACACAACAGGGCAAGAGCACAGAGGTGAGCAGTGCTATCCCAGCACCTTTGCAGTAGCTGTGTTACTATTCCTTTCCTGTAGCAATAATCCTGCTTCTGCTGTAGGATTAGGTCTGTTCCTTGCACACCACATCCTTCCCAACCTCTGGGAAGGGACCCAGGCAGAAAGCAATGCAGCTGCAGCATCAGTATTCTCCACCAACCTTCAGTGAGCTGCGGGTTCCTCGAGGCCTGCTGCCAGCCTCCTGAAGTTAAATTGGTTTCAAGGAGCTCGTTGCTGAGGTTTGCTGACTCAGCCCCTGCCTCTCGGTTCCAAATGATAAAAATGACAGATATCAGCTGTCACAGACCGGGGAGTCTGGGATCAAGTGGGACTCATCATGAAGCCGAGATTTCAGTCTAACCCCAGACTGTGTGACATCAGCTCTTGTGAACTCGTTTTCTTCACCTTCCCCTCAAATCAATCTACTTCTGCAGAAACCTTGTGCATGACCAACATTCCGCAAATTGTCCAGTTGCAAAACTGCATCTCTTGAATCATAAAAATACCTTTGAAAATTGCTCATGGCATATGTGCAGATCTTTTCTCAGGCACAGCAGTGCATCTGTGTACCTCTGGAGGTAGTAAATAGACAAATGAAAGCCCAAGAACTCCAGAATCCAGTGAGATCTTCTGAAAATTACCTTAAAATCCTCAAGAGCATTCAGACTAAAACTATCAGGGCAACAAACGGTGTTAGATGTCCTTTATTTCTAATAATGTTCCCAATTTAGCAGGTAGCATTAGATGGGCCAGCCAACCAGCCTGTGACAGGGAGATAACATTTACTTGCCTTCCTTACTGGTTGTTACATCATTTATTAAATACTATTTGCAATACATTTTCAAAGTCAAATAAAGAATTACTGTTCTTACTGTTTCTGTTATGTATTTTGATGGTTTTCAGAATTCTTGCTAAACAGAGCTCTTTTCTCATCAGCTTTTCCACAGTGCAGTTCTCGTGCACTGAGTCACTGTGTTTTAAAAGTTGATGTTTTTAAGCAAAATGCAGTTTTTCCTGTACTACAATAACAGACTGCATGCATTGCCACTCCATGGCACTGCACAGGCATGGGGGACCTTCCAGTCCCTCTCTGTTGTTATTCTGATTTGGAGAAAATGGGAACACACATGCACACATGTTCCAGAGGTTATGAGATAACTGCTTAAAACTCACTGGCTTTATTATTTGCCATATTTGCCACAGGAATATCTATTCTTGACAACATGCATGGAGCTTCCTTAAATTGATTTAACAAATCAGTTTACTGAGAGCATGGCAATAACTGTGTTTTTAAAGTAGGGGAGTTTTACAGCAGAATTGCATCAGTTTAACTAGATTGGTTTCTAAGCTAATTTTGTTGCTTCAGTAATTTTTTTTTTGCATGACCAAGTTTCAAAATGAGTATCATAAGTGAAATTTCAGTTTTAAAATTACAGCGAACTGAATTTTCCATCCCTGGTGAGCGGTTCTCTGTAGTCCAGGTCTCTGCAGGTAGGTTTCACTCCTATTAGAGCAGCCAGATACAGTCTCTAGTTGTGAAATCCTGATCCTATTTCAGTCACATTCCTTAGTGTGTTCACAAAGTCATCCCTGCTCATCCTAGCTCAACTCTGTCATAACTGAAAGGCTTACATGATTTTTCAGACTAATTATTGTGACATTGACTTTTTTCAGATTACAAGGATCAAGGTAAAATGCCAGCTTCAAACCACTGTGTTGTGTTCATGATTTCTCTGTAAAGCAAACTTAGTAGTTGTAACAAAGTGTCAGTGTTGGATTATAAACCATATTTTTAAATAAAACCTTAAATTTGATCAAATTTGTAGCTTGTAAAGTCCATGAGTCATCACGTGGTTGTTGGCATGGTGTTAGTGAAATGGCAGGAAGGGTTTCACGTGTTTCCAGCATCACATCCCCACTATCACATTGTCAATGGCTCTCTCATAATGTCCACATACATGGGCCTTTCANGCTTTGTGGATAAGTAGAGAATTTCAGCCTTTGGCCTACATCTCTGGAGCCTTTTGAGAAAAACGAAACAATATGGCTGTACAACAAATACAATTTTTTAGAGTGATAAAAAAGACATCAGAGGTCAGAAGCATAACTAGAATCAAAATTATTTCATTCCTTCAATCCCAAGTCAGTTTTGTTCCTGTTAAATTTCATTTCAATAAGGGAAGCTGGGACAAGAGTGAGTTTAGGTTTTTCTGTTTGGCTTTGGTTTTCAGTTTTGTTCAAGGTAACTTCAAAGCAGCACCCTGTGACTCTGGAAGAGCAGCTCATGAGAAGTATTGCCTGCTACAAAATGCTGCATCTGTGTTTTCACAGCTGCTGGAGCCTGACATGAAGGTAGTGCTTCACCTTCTGCATCCTGTTTCAGGGGTGCAGGAGAGGCAAGGCTATTTCCCCCATCAGCTTACCACCCCTGACCAAGGCTCACTGAAGCCAAGAACCACTCACAAAGGAGCAAACTGCAGGTGTTTCCAAATAAAAACTCTTTCCCACTTGCCTAACAACTTGCTGAGCATCATTTGTAATGTTTGTTTCTTTCCTCCCGTTGCCCCTTTCAGTGCCCAGATTCATACAGAGAGTTTTGCCCTCCTAGCTGGAGGGCTTGTCAGATGTTAATTGACTGTTAAAAATGTTCTCATCGAAGTACAAACGCTGTGCAGCTTTGCTGGCACGAGCTGCAAGCTCCTCGTCAGGCTCTGCAAGCCAAGCTCATAGGTCTGAGAAGCCAATGTCCCCACTTGAGTGGTAGAATGAGCATCTCTTTAGGTTTCTAAAATGCTTTCCACTCCCTCCTATGGACTCAACTTAGCATTCTCTCCTGAATAACTCTCTTTTCATTGTTATATTTACTAAATGACACCTCAGTCTACTGTCCATAAGAAAAAACCAAAGTTCTCCTGAGCCATTGCTCCCAGAGATTTTTCAGAAGCAGTTTGTACCCGTTGTTGCTCCTGTGGGATTTTTGCAGCAGATCCAAAAGCCTCATAATTAATTTAAAAAAATAATTTTGGATAGTTTTCTCATCTTCTTTCTCATCTTGTAATTACGAGGGGCTGGCTTTGGGCTGTCAAAGTGCTTATAGAGCCTGGTCCTTGTGCACAGAAAAATGCTTCAGCACACAGCTGTGAAGCAGATGAGCAGCTCCACTGAAGCTACAAGTCTGTAGTTCTGTATGAGACCATCACACACCAGCACTAAGCACCTCAAGTGAGAAGCAGGGAAGGGAAAACTTTCTGGGCCTGCAACATGCATTCGACATTGCAACTGAATACACACTGAGGAAAACAAAAAACAAAGAAGCAAAAACAACAGGTCTGCAAATCGTGCTGAAATCCTTTCCTTTCTCAGTTGTACCTCTTGTTTGGGTCTATACATAATAGATATATCCTGTGGTGCTCCACAAAATCACCCTCTGACAAGATATGAATTTTAAATATAACACAAAGGAAAAAACAACACAACAGCTCCATCCCAACATCTTTACATCAAGAGGAAGAATATTTGTCTTGTTGAGATAATATCCTTTCAGACAGCTCTTGAGGGCTGTCTGTTAACCCAACACAACATTCTCCAACACTAATGCAGACAGAAAAGCCTCCTTGCTGGGGGTAGCATAGGATGAAGTTGCAGACTGTAATTGGACCACAGGCAGTGACTTATCTGCCCTGCCCTAAATGATAAAGAGTCACAAAGGATATGTGTACATGTGCTGAGTGCTGGGCACAGGGACTGCCTTCTGGTCTTCATTTCTTCCTTGTGCCTAGTGCAGTTCAGTCCATGGCTGGGCTCCACATGTTCCCTGGGTTGCATTAGGTATTAGTCAGGTTAGCAGTGGATGCCAACGCAATTTATATGCTGGCATGTCAGAGAAACTACTTTCCAAACGCTTTATTTCATCATGTGAATTGATCCAATCTGTGACTGTGTTTGGCTGACAAATACTTTAAGAAAAAAGAAAATGAGTGTGTATGGTGAAATAACACCAGAAAACCAGTAACAAAGGTAAGAATTTGTCTGAAAAAAAGGGATGGGAATATTTTATCCCACAAGGGGACAACATGCAAAGAAGCCAAGTTTCTTCTCCTGCCTCTGCCACTTGCTCTTACCCATTAAAAGCTTCTTTAAGCTGTCTATTCTGTGTCTGTAAAATGAGGGTGATGACATTTCTGTGGCTTACAAGGGCTGGCGATTGTTTTTCTTCTACAAACGTGTTTCCTTCCTAAGAACACATAGGATGCTGCTTGCACTAACTTTGCATTCCATCTCTTAAAACAGCTTTGATCTTGTTACCATTGGCGGGATCTCCATTATCCTGCACTTTGAGCGGGCTCCCTTCATCACCCAGGAGCACACTCTGTGGCTGCCGTGGGATCGCTTCTTCGTCATGGAGACCATCGTCATGAGGCACGAGGAGAATGAGATCCCAAGCTGTGATCTCAGTAACTTTGCTCGACCCAACCCTGTGGTCTCACCATCTCCGCTGACAGCTTTTGCGAGTTCCTGCTCTGAGAAAGGCCCAATCGTTCCTGAAATCCAGGTATGAACCGTATGAGTTCAGGGGAATATAATCCAGTTCCTTTCTCTGCTTCTTTTGCCTGCTTTGAGCAAATTGAACTATATTATGCCTCTGTGTCTGTCTCTGCCTGCTATGCTAAAAAGAAGCATTCCCACTTTGTTTCCCCATTTTTCAGACTTTTGCCAAGAGTGCTCACTTCCAAGCACACACTTACCCAGAAGGTTTGTTTCCCCTCATCCAGAAGGTTTCTTTCACCTTATCCCTGAGAGATGGAGGCCAACTGCTTGCAGCTGTCAGTGAAAACCTACCTTGGCCTTGCTTTGCTTTCACCTCACATCTGTAGGAGGTGGGCTGAGGCCCTGTGTAGGCTGCATGTGCCTTCGGGTAGCGCTTTGACATTCAGTACTCCAGTGGCCAATGCAAGGCTTATGAACTTCTGCTCTTATGCCTTTCTTCTGTTCAGGAACAACTTTAACCCACTGGGCATTATGGACCTCAGTGGCAGAATATTGGGTGTAAATTCCCAAAGGGTTTGAAGATGCCATCACTCCATGAAGTCACTGAGATGCAAAGTCAGCTGGAGAATGGCCTGGCAAACAGCCAGTGTATCAATAACCTGAGTTTTGTTGCCTGTCATGGTACCTGCAATAGCTGAGCAAAGCGAGAGTGTGGCTTGTCCTTTCCCATATCCATTTTCCTTTTTTTAAGGAAGCATGAGTCACATAAAGTAGCTTTAACAACAGAGCAAGATTCAGATTTTGCTGAGTGGAAAGTTGGATTTTGAACTGAATGAGCCTCTGCAAAAATACTCACTGTGTTGCAATGCATGGATGTAGCAGAATTCAAGCTTCCCTTTCTTGGACGTGTTATTCCCTGGGTCCTAGATGCCAGTGCTCAGTGTATCCTGGGTATTGCTTTTAGTGACAAATAGTAGCCTGCCAAGGTAGAAATAATAACAAATGTAGCGACAAATTGTGTGCTTCCTGCTTGACTCCATTGGGGTTTCAGTAGCGTTAATGAGGAAAGAAGTCACTTCGTATCTCCTAATTGTAGAACACTGGGTACTGAACCAGGTACTGAACAAATGAAGCTAGTCATCTCATTACCTTTCCCTCTGGACCAAATCCTGTGAACCTTTCTCACACTTATTTCCAATTAGACTCTCTGGGTTTGTCCCAGCTTAATTACTAAATAAGTCCCTTGTCTTGTAATGTCCATCAAATTGCAAATTCTGGGTTCAACTTTCACATCTCTTTTTCTTAATCCAACAAGCACCATGAAAAGCATTGTTCACTGCTGCCCAGGAAAGAAGCAAATCTCTGATACAGTGAAAGTGCAATCATAACTTCACTCAACCTCACTCATTATTTGGTAGGGTACTTGTTAGGTTGTGTTAATTACATCTATTGAACTAAAACATTATAAAACTCCTCTTCAATAAGAGCGTGTCTGTCTATTGACTGTGAAAAGGACCAGGAATGTAAATCATAAGCGATGGTTCAATACAGATTCATGACTATAAATATGTAGTGCCGTTTGAAATGCCCTGCAAATTTCATGCTTTATCTACAACTGCCAATCCAGAATGATTCCCTTATGAGTGTCCTGCCTTATATCTGCTAAACCCTTGTGAATGTCACAGATAAATTGGACATCCTGAATGGCACTGGACACCTGTAGTTATGGAATCAAATTAAGTGGGATTCATTTTGAGATTAAGGCATCTTGATCAGGTGTCCACCTGCAGTCATCTGGATGTGTGCTAGATGTCCAAGCTCCCATTATACCTGACAGAAATCTAATCAATAATGTCAACAGGGACTACAGATCAATTAAGCTGACCATCTTGAAGGTATCTGATTCCACTGACAGTAGTGGTTAGATCTCCACTGACTATAGTCAATGCTTAAATGCCTCATATACACACACTTGTATGTCAACATCTGGATTTAGATGCCTTAAACTGGAATTGAATCCCACTCCTTAGCTAACAGGGGAAGACCCACCTCCTGAAGGTCTCTCTTCCTGTTGCCAGTGGAGAGATCTGGAAGAATGGCTTAGAGGAGACTCCTAACTTTTATGTTCCTAAGTTTGGGTAAGGTGAATCCCGTACAACATGATAAACAATGCTTCTCCACATGCCAAATGATTGAGCCAAAATCCATAAAACTGTGTTCTTCTTCAAATATCGACAACTGAAGGTAGCAGAGTTTGTCATATAAGAGAATCTGCTGTTACAGCAGAGTCCTGACTGTACTTCAGTTCATAAATGGATTATTTTCATTCTTGTACTGAATATACATACAATGTAAAATAACCTAGCTGTCAGTTTCTGCAGCTGCATTTGATAATACGCAGTCCCCAGTAGAAAAATGTTATATATAATAGAAGAGCATGTATGTGGAAGGAGTTGAAAAGCAAATGCAGGGCTGGGAAAAGGATTTTGACAAGCTAAAGGAATGAGTAGATAGGAACCTCGTGAGATTCAAGAAGTAAATGTAGTGTCCTCTACGTGGATGTATTCAAAAGACTGAGTAATACATTTCCTAAGTGTTTGATTCAGGTGCCTAATCACAGATTTGGTGCTATTTAGGATACCCTGAAGAGTCTCTTCAGACCTCCATCTGTAGCTTCAGCGAGGCAGAGATCTCAGAAAGGTCCATGTCAGATCTGTCATCCCCATGCAGAAGTTTTGGATACCACAGAACATCTCCAAGGCACTACATGCCTCTGTTACAGTTCCTGAATCAGGCCCTAAATGCTTTTCTTTCTCAAAACTCCTTCTGAGCATTGAATTAAAAAGAGAATAGAAAAAAGACTCAATGTTGCTTGCTTCGTCTATTGGCAGAGGGAGCAGTAGCTGTAGGAGAAACATGTTACCCTGCACAGAGAAAAAACATGCCAAGAGTAGAAGAATTTTCTGCCTAGCACAAACACAGATCAACACCCAGGTTTGAGGAGAGCAAGGCAGTGAAAATTGCTAAGGGTGAGAATCCCTAATAAACCTGAAGCTGCTCCTCTGTCTGACCACTTTTAAAGAGCTGGACGTATTGGTGAGGTTGTGATAAAATCCAAGAGCCCTAATCTTTTACAAGGACCCCAGACACAGCGTGTGAATTTGTCTGAGTGAAGCAGCAATTATCTGATAGAAATAAGGACACAAATCAGCTGTCAGTGATTTCAGTGCATTCAGAGCATTTTAAAGCTTGTTTTCACCTCTTCTCCCACCAGTGTGCTACTGGATTATCCTCCCACCCTGCTCTGCTGCTAGTTTAGTGCTGCTTACAAACTACAAATGCATTTTGGATAATCTGAATTACCATGTGAATGTCTTTAAATGCAATCCCTTGTGCAGCTCAGTGCCAAGGTACTTCTGTGCTGACCCTTTCTCTGGGATGGTAGACAGCAGAGACAGCTTGTGACAGGGAGAAATAATTATTTCTGACAGGAATTTGAACCAGACGTTGCAAATAGTTCCTTGGTGGCAATTATTCCTGCCTGGCTTTTTCCTGAAGGGGTTACAGATGAAGACAGATTTGGTACAAGGGACCACCTTTACTGCAGCTTGGCTCAGCTGGTCTCTGGTTGAGCCTGGTCCCAGCCCAGCTTGTTGTTGAGCTCATAAAATATCTTTTAAAATTCCTGGGTTTTCCCAGTTCTGTCATTTTTCAACCTCCTAAGCACTGAGATATGTAAATTGAAAAGGCTGCATTAGAGAAAGTAAATATTTATGAGCACAGTGGAACAGCACTTTAACTTCTGGATGCGTCCTTTGGTCAAGTGCTGCAAGCTCAGAGGTTGTAAGTTCCCACTCGAGGAAGTGTTAGGCCTTGGATAACAGCTTAGGAGAGATCTTTTCATCGGGCAGATTATGTTTGTTGTTGTTTATAGCTCTAACTAGAAAACCTGTAAGGGATGAGCAGTTTGTCACATCAGGGAGGTTTACAGCTCCCAGGTAGGAGCTGAGTGTAGGAAGCACAGACGTGGCTTGGAGGACAGCAGGACAGTGGTGATCCCCTCCTGATGGGAGCATCCCTTGACCCAGCTGCCTTCCAGCCTCCGTGCCCTCGTGTTCTGAAAGCTGAATATTGCTGGGGAAGTATTTTCACAGCTCATTTGGGGCCCAGCACATGAAATATTGCAGAAGTGGTGCAGGAGAGAACAGAGTTCTGACCTTCTGACACATCCCATGATCAGCCCAAGTTTTCAGGCTCGCTGCTAAGCTTCTACCTTCATCTTTCAAACTTTGCCAAAGGTTGCTGGCTTGTGCTGAAAATGTCCATGTTGAGTGCTTACCTAAGGATGAAATTTGCTGGAAAATGAAAACTAATTTCTTTTCCCCAAAGAATTAAGAAAGAAATGCTCTTTTTTTATCAGCATTTTGCAGGGGAGAATCAGCATGGTGTGGGGGTTATATGCTGCATATACATCCGAATTCTAAGATTTGATTAACAGGTAAATTACCTGAAAATCCCACCTTTACTGAGTCTTCTCTATTCTCAAAGCAGATAAAACCTTCCCTGCTGTTTCTCCAGTCCTTTGTAGGATTCTGTGCTGGGACAATTGTCTGCCCCAGTCAGTCAGAGGTACCCATGCTGCATGGCTGGAGGAGAAAATGAAGCAACTCCCCTTGAATACTGATGAGTTTGGAAAAGGAGAGGAAGGGTGCAAGCGAGGGGAAAGAGGTTGACAGTGGTAGGTCAGGCCAAGAGCTTCATTGCACAGCAAAGAGGGGAGGGAATTTTAAGCAAGAACCAGGGTAAGTAGGAAAAAATGTGAGGGCAGAAAAAGGGCCAGGGCACAGGAGAAAAAGAGGCTAGAGGGCAAAGGGAGCCAAAGGTGAGATAGGAGAGTTACAAAGGAGAGAAGGGTGAAGGGGGAGCACTGAGATGTGGGTGAGGCAGAGGAGGGAGGATGGGAGCACAGTCAGTGACATGGGAGAGTGGCAGGTTACAGTCAGCACCAGGGAACGTACATGAGGATACAAGCCAAGCAGGGCTTGATATTTTATTGGGAAAAAAAAGCCATCTATTGAAACCTACCAAGGCAACAGAGAAAATGGAAGCTATCCTGATGGGCTGGAATCCTCTTATACACCAAGCTCCTTTCACCATGAGGAGTCAGTGGACTCCTTTTAGCAATGAGTCCCACTGTAAATACTGACCTGAACCTGATGCTTTCCTCTCTTGTTCTCCCACGTAACAGAAATGGAGAAAGAGGGGAGTTTTCCTGGCTTCCACAACTAATGCTATCAATTACATGTATGATTTCATAATTGACGTCTACTAGGTGTACTTTTTCAGACATGACTACCAGAGCTTTTATAAAGGTGTGTTTGATTAATTACAGCTTCGCTGCCATTTCCTGTCTGCTCGCTGCTGATTTAACACCTCCTGGATTGCTTTTCCACAGGCTCTACAGGAGGAGATTAACGTTTCCGGTAGTAAAATAAAAGTGAGTTACCTGAGCAGTCGCACGGCCGGCTACAAATCAGTCCTGAGGATCAGCATGACCCACCCCACCATCCCCTTCAACCTCATGAAAGTCCACCTCATGGTGGCCGTCGAGGGACGCCTCTTCAGAAAGTGGTTTGCAGCTGCCCCAGACCTGTCCTATTATTTCATCTGGGATAAGACAGATGTCTACAGCCAGAAGGTGTATGGGCTTTCAGAAGCCTTCGGTAAGTGACCCCAGGGCCTGTGTGTGTCTTTTTAGAAGCAGCTAAGTGGCAAGGCACAAGCCCTGTCGTAGATCGATACGGTCCGACTGCTAACGCGTAAATGGTCCCTGCTGGTCCGCTGCTGTTTCCTTGGAGAGGATTGGGCCCAGCTGTTCAGGCAGCACACGTTTTCCCAGCAGATGAATACTTATCTGTTCTCTGGCTCTTGTCCCAGCACATGCATCCTGAGCTGCTGCTATCATATCCATACAGAAGGAACAAACTGGGACTAGAGGCATTTGGCTACTTCTCACCTACAGCTGAAAGCTGTCAGCGCTTCTTTGAAATGAATCCCTAGAACTGAGACCTAATCCCTTCCCCTCTTTCTGCCTGACCTTCGGGATTACCCTGATCTTGTAGATTCCCCTTTGTTACCTTTTTAAGAACATCATCCCAAACTGGGATGTTCTCTTTTGTACTTTGTGCAGTCAGTTACACCTGCAAAAGCCTGTCAGAAGCTGCAGGGCAGAGGACAGAAGGGCTCTGCATACTCAACATGCCACATCTACAGCAACAAGCAGTCCTTGCTGGGCAGGAAGCTGTGCTGTGGATATAATATGCACGCAGAAACACGCTTCATTCTTCTTTCTGCTGCCATCCCAGACCTCCCCCAGTGAGCGCTAAGTGATGTTGGAGGGAAGGAGGTGTTCTGAGTGCAGAGTGAATAGAGGTGATGCTGCTCTGCAGCTTTTCCTTCCTCTCTGATGAACAGCCAAAGGAAATGCAGTCAACATATCTTGAGTAGAGTGTAGACTAGACCTTTCAGGATGCCAAAGCAATGATATTAACAAGATGGGAGAGATCTTAAACTAACAAATAGAGCTCCTTTTGACAGAAGGATGGTTCCCTGATGCCTCGTAGCCTCACAGAAGATGAGTCCGTTTCATGTCTTGTTTTCTAAGGGGGAGAAGAAGTGCATTCCTTGTACTCAGTCACTGAACTCAGCTGTCTTGAGCAGTCTGGGTGATACAACTCGCTGAACCTTACACAGTCTGGATCCAAGAGGGAGCACCATGTCTTCATAGCATGCACTGAAATATTATGTTTATGTGGTCTTTAAGATGATAGGTGAGCAGGTGATCCTGGCATACTCCATGACACAGCTCTGCAGCCCCAGGGTACTCAAGCAGACCTGAGGACATCAGCATCCTGGCTTTTAAGGATTCCATCCACTAGCACAGTGGAAAATATCAAGCCCTCATTCCCCGAATTAAATCTTCCCCCGATACTGTGTGATCTTGCAGAGGGCTGTATTTGGTGGGGGATCCTGAGTTCACTTAGAGCTTGGCACTTTTCAGGGGATCAGACTTTTTTTTATTGGCAAAAAATTAGCCATGTAATTGCTTTCCATTTGTGCAGAACTTACAATTTTGCTCCGCTCCAGCCATTAGTGCTGAAAAGATAAGGTAGGGCAGAAGAAAAGCAGACCAATAAAACTGGGTCTTACTGCTTCTGCGAAAATCATAAAGGAATCATTATTCTGTCAAAAACACGATTCTACTTCTACTGATATTTTACTCTTAAATAGCTCCAGTGTGTGCAGCAGGGTTATGAAAGACTCTGATTAGACCTCCTGGCAAACAAAGCCATGTTTTCCTGTGTACCTTTTTGACATTGACAATGACCAGAAGTAAGCCTGGTCTAAGGCTGATTCGCTGCCCCTCGCTTCGTTTGTGTAAGTCTTTACTTTCCAAGTAAGGCCATGATTTTCAGCAAATTCGTGACATATAATCTTACAGTAAAGAGAGTAGATAGGATTAAAATGCTCTCATTTAGGAGTCCAGCGTTGTTTTACACTCTTGAATAGCCGTCGTTCTAAGATATCTCTTTAAAACGGTGCCTTTTAAATATTTAGCACATTTGCCCAACATCTACAACTCTGTCAACCTCTTTAAATGCAGATGGCCTTTAAAGTGGGAAGCACTACGACTCCACATTATGATGATGACATTTTAAATGAAATAGGCAGTTGCGTGTAAAATTGTTCTTGCCCCTGCTCAGCTGAAATTCTGTGTGTGCAGTCCGTGCATTTTCAGGTTACTGATCTTTGTTTCTCTCTTGCTCACAGTTTCAGTGGGTTATGAGTATGAGTCTTGTCCTGACTTGATCCTGTGGGAGAAGAGGACGGCTGTGCTTCAGGGTTATGAAATTGATGCTTCCAAACTTGGAGGATGGTCCCTGGACAAACACCATGCCCTCAACATACAAAGTGGTAAGTGAGTGTAGCACATGAACAAATGTATGCGGTGTGGAAGGCCCAGTGCTTGACATTAAGAATTCAAGAAGAAGAAAGGGAAGGAACTTGACCAACACAAATACTCTATCATATATTCTACCAACAAATTATTTATAGTAACCTACATTTAAACACTGCTTAGTGTGTGTAAATCTGAAAGAAGCTGACCGTGGTGAATCAGATGAATGCCCTAGGAACATGTAGACATCTCTAACTTTGTATTATCCTAAAATAAGGTGATTAACATGGAAAATAATCCTAAAATAAACAAAGAGCATGTATTCAAATTGAACCTACCACAGATTATAAATCCATCCAGCCACATCCTGCTGTGTGCCGGTGGACTTGGAGAAAAGAGAAGCTTCATGGGCTGTGAGGGAAAATGGAAGGTTCCAGATTCCATGAGGGGAGCTCAAGACTACAGCAGGGAGGCTTGAAAGCTAATGAGAATGCATTCAGAAGATGGAAGCACTGTCTGTTTCTGAATGGTAGCTGTGATATGGGAGCAAATATCTAAATTCAGCCCACACCACTGCTGAAAACACTACACTTACAGGGAACATAAGCAGAGCTCCTCTGAGCTTTGTAGATGAAACATTTCTCTAGAGAATGCACCATGACTTTCTTGTCTCTTATCTTTTCATGAGCTATGTGATTTATTTTTTTTTTTAACCTGGTAGGCTGCAAATTGCAGGGCAAAGAGGGACAGAAAAGGAAGGTGAAAATTCATGAGATGCTGAAAAGTGTATTCCATTCAAAAGTAAAGACAGTCTTGTTCTCTCTATATACTTTTACTTTGCAATGAATGTAATGGATCTGTTAAAAAAAAATGCTTCCTTCAGATAAGGAGGCCCTCCTTGTAACCATCACAGAGCAGTTCTATGAAAATGAAAAACCTCCTTGCCACTTCCAGCAGTGCCATCGTGTCCTCCCTGTGAGGCTCAGTTTCTCTGCATCTCTTTAATTTCTTTATCACTGTTTTCTCTCTCTAGGCATCTTACATAAAGGAAATGGGGAAAACCAGTTTATTTCCCAGCAGCCACCTGTAATTGGAAGCATTATGGGCAACGGCCGGAGACGTAGCATTTCTTGTCCAAGCTGCAATGGTCTCGCAGATGGGAACAAGCTCCTGGCTCCTGTTGCCCTCACATGTGGGTCTGATGGAAGTCTTTATGTTGGAGATTTCAACTACATCCGAAGAATCTTTCCCTCTGGCAATGTCACCAACATACTGGAACTAAGGTACGTTGTGCTGCATGTGGCTGTTATAATTATGCAGTTAAGGTCTATACAATCTTGCATACCCGAAAGGAAAATGAACTTTTTATAGAAAACACGGGAAAAAAAAAAAAAAAAACAGAAAAAAAAGAGCTGTCCAGATTTGCCTCCTCTGCAACTCTGCTGATTTTGACTTAACACCAGAGAAACATTGGCATAGCGAGTTCATCTAGAACTGAATCACAGACCAAAAATATTGTCACATTTTTGTGCTGCTGAATGAAACTGTGTTAATGTCTCCCCTTCAGACTACTTAGAGACCAGTGGGAATTCTTAAAATTAACAACCAGCCTCCAGGATAACCTAAACTTGGAAGGACACAGCTCTGATGACAATATTTGGAGGTTAATCAGGACAGATGATCATTCATACTTAAGACAGGATGATCACCTGGGGACCCACAAATCCAGGGTTTTTCTGGTTGTTTTTAAGGGACAAACATCTATTTGTTCCCTCCAGTCTCCAACTGAACAGCTGTTTTAGGATGAAGATATGGATGGCTCGTCTTAAAGTACCTAAAGTGTTTCTTTTTACACAAAATAACAAAGGAAAAAAAATGTATCAGGAGAAAAGTTGGAGGCTGGTCAAAGAACATCCATTTAAAATAAGGAAGGGTAGGGAACATTACAGATTTATCACAAGTTCTGAGAAAAATAAGTAGATTGTGACTGAACTGAAATTTTGAATTGACTTCAGTAGCTATGTTTTTCATTTGTAAAATTTCTAGAACAAATACACTTACTTCAAAACAGCAGAGCCTGGTTCTGGACTCTTCATGTGGCCAGACAAGACTCACTCCAGGAATGTCACTGAAGTTAAAAACCAGGGTTTCTGAATCATGCTTCTCTGCTTGAAGGACCTGGCCTGAGAGCTCAATATGAAGTTAGCATCGTAGAATGGTTCACATTCCTGCTTAGCTCTTAAAATCTGACCTGAAAGAGAAATTCTCAGAAAACAAGAATCCCTGCTATATTCAGTTTTGATTGAGTTTGTCTTCTGGGGACAAAAGTAAGGCCCCATTTCTGCCAGGAGTGCCATGTGGAAGGCCTCATCACAGCTGACTAGAGCAGCAGGGTCCCATAGAGCTTTGTTTTGTATTTCCATTTGCTCCACAGGGCCACAGGTGAAAAATAGAAGGGCTGATCTGCAGCAGAATTGGTTTCTAAGATCCGTTTATTCCCTCATTTTCAAGCACACCGCAGTCATTAGGCTTGCAAGACCTTGCTGAAGGCCTAATTTGGCACATATAGAACTGTAGATGGTGGTGTATGAGAACAAAATGCCGACAGCTGTCACAAGGCTGGCACCTAGGTGTCTTGCTCTGCCCACACAAAGATGACCAAATCAGGAGTCATCGAATCAGGAAGCCCACAGTGACATCCTTACAGAGGGCTGGAGCCCCTTCTGAGAAAATAAGCAAAGAGCTGATTCATGCTATTCATTTATGTGATAGACAAATACATAATATCTCTCATACTTGTCAGGTGGGAAGGTGGGATAAATCTTCTGTGCTGGTCCACATTAAAGAATATAATATTCTTCCAGTGCCAGAAAGTTATTTTAATGACCAAAGGTGAGATTTCCAGAAGAACGTAGGTGATTTGGGGCCCGAATCCCATTGCAACTCTCTGGGATTAATATCTCATTCCCAGAAGTACCATTTGGAAAACCCAATCCCTGTTTCATTGTCAGTGGAAATACCAGACCCAGCGGAGGTTTTGCAGAGTGTTTCCTGATTGGAAAAGAGAAAATTGGGAGCCTTGACAGAGTGGCCTTGCTGGCTTTCGTGTAGAGCCACAAAGTTAAATTTACTCCAGATTTAAATCTGCTGGAACGATTGCTGCTTCATCTGTGCAAACACTTAGGTTACTGGATCTAATAAACGTTTCTTCGCTCTGGTGTGCTATAAAGTAAGTGGGTTCAGATGCAGGCTGGCTAAAAGCTATGGAGGAAAGCCATTGCTTTTGTACTAAATAGTTTGCTTGTGCTTTCTCAAATCAGCATCTCTGTAGAGATTAACACCCTCACTATTTGTATTTGGGATGAGTTTTTTTTTCTCTCTCTTTATTTTATTTTTTTTAAGAGTGTAGTGCTCTGTTGCAGAGAGGAAAGCAAATGCATTGTGGGTCACAGGTAACTGCAGCTGGTATGTAACCAGACCCGTGAAAAATGGCCAGCTCAGCATAAATTCCATCCTCTGGGCTGGAGTTTGGGAGGTTACAGCAATGAGCTGCCACCCACAACTGTGCAACTGTTAAGTTATCTTTGTAAATCACAAGATATTGCTTTGAGTGCTAGTGAAAAAAGCTGTGAAGATATCTCCATCTCCATATATTTAGCTCAGCATTGCTCTGTATGATAAAGTCTGCCTGGTCCTATCTTTTACATAAGTGGATAACTCCAAGCAGGTGAGATCACACTTCCTTTGTGATATGAAGTGATACATAAGTGAGCTCACTGACAAGTAATATCCAATATAAAATATATCAATGTCATTCCAGCTAAGTCTTTATTTATTATTACATTGTATGATACAGTTACTGTCAAGTTTTCAATCTGCTAATAATGCTTCGAATTGAGCCGCTAACACCTCATTCTTTCTTCTATTCCCTGCTTTCCTGTCTTCTGTCAGAAATAAAGATTTCAGACATAGGTAAGCCAACCAGTGGAGAATTCTTCTGCTGCTCCCTGTCTTGTTGCATGTTGTTACACAGTGAGCCACGAGTGCCATTTCCAGATGATTCAATAGGAAATGAAGCTGCTGTGATTAAAACTGGCGGAGGCGATCAGTCATCAGAATGGGGAGCCATTAATCACAGAGCAGAATCACACAGACTTCTGCATGATCTGTTGCAGTTGCAGACAGAGGAAATATAGACACAAGAGGAGTGTCTAGAGGAGGAGGAGGAGGAGGGTGGAAGGAAAAGTGGGTGGGAGTTAACCAAGGAAGTAAGGACAGAGCACCTCCAGGACTGAAGGCGCTTGAAGATCTTCGATGGAAAAATAGTCCTGATGTGGTGGAATGTCTTCCTTTTGAGTTTTGGGGAGTGAAACAGAAAAAATGAAAGGTCAGATGTACGCCAGCATCACCCACCTAGGGAAGTAAGATTCTGTAACTCTTTGTCAATTTGAGCTCTCCACAGAAAGCCTTCACATTTTGTGAAAGTGTGCCAGGCTCAGCCAGGAGGCAGTGCAACTCAGAACCTTGGCCAGGAAGTGCAATGAAAAAGAAAGGAAGTAATGACAAGAAAACTACATGAAAGAGAGACTCCCAAATTGGAGTTTTGTCACTAAGAATATTTGTCGCTTGGTTCATTGGAGTTGCAGTGGGTTTGATCCAATCAGTTTCATTCAGGAAGATGTCAACCTCCTGTCACTGTGTTTGCAAGGGCTTCTCTGGCTCTTCTCCCCAGATGCTTTCTAAATTAGAAGCTTAGACTGTAGAGCTAGAATGTTTTTGGTTTATTTTTCTTTTTGCATTTGGGATTGGGGACTTTTTTTTTGCTACATGCTTTTTATTTACTGTTTCTTCGACTGTAGAGGCTGTGCAAAACCAGAAATGCTCATTTTATCTGCATGCCTGCAAATGCAATGGAGTAGAAAGTGGTTTTTTGTCTTATTGCCAAAACATTAATGAAAGACTGAGCTCCCCCTGTATAATGAACTGGCCCAAAGCTTCTATTAGTTTGGCTGCAAGATTGGTGCACAAGACCTTTGCACTGACTGTCTTTGTCAGGCTGAGTTCCAGCCCCCCAGTTCCTCTTTCACATCATTTGAAGGCAATAGAAAACCTCATTTCTCTTTGGAACAGCCAGGTTGTATCCCTAATGACCTAGAAATGCAGCCATTAAAGTGCACCTGCTTTGACAGTGAAGGGCAGCAGCTGAATAGCTGTTACAAGTTGTTCTGTATGAAGACAATAGCTGAGCCAAGATACACGGACTGGCCATAAATGCTGCAGATGCCACCAGAGCTATACAAAGTTGGCAGGGCTTTGCTTTAAGAAATTCCTAAAAAAGAAGAAATGAAATGAAAACAAGCCAAGTCATTCCCACTCCAATGCAGTCCAAAGGGGTGGAGATGGAGATGAGGAGCTCTAGATCAAATATTCCCATCTGAGACTACAGTCATCCATGCGAGTTAGCAGCTGTTCTGTGTCATTTTGCCATAATAGTTCCTATTAGAAAGCCTCTTCATTCCTCAGCCACAGCAAAATGAGTGGATGTAGTCTTGCTAAAGCTCCAGTGTTCTCAGCTCCAGAAGGTCCTGAGCTTGACACCATTGGCAGGCAATAGCTGCAAAGGATGAGATTCACAGGAGCGAATCTCAGTGGTTTGGGAAAGCTGCAGTCCATATGCAGAAGTTTCCTCATTTCAGAGAAAAGGATTTCCTCCCAGCTACGTCACCTGCTGTGATCTTGTTCTCCAGAGGTTCCAGAGCTACCAGCTGAGAGGCTTAGCTCTACAGCACAGCATGGGCAGCCAAGATCCAACTCTGCTGTAACAGCCAAAAAGGCTGTGGGCCAACATGGGAATGTCAGCTAGCCCAGAAAGCATCACCAAGTAGGGATGCTTCCCAATTTTACACCCATGTGTCATTTGATGGCAGATGAATGTGGACTTACTCCCACATGTCTGTGTGCATGGACCTGTCTTGATGGGCCAATAGAAGCTAATAACTTTTTCCAAGCATGGCAAGAATAGTTTGCAGTTTATTAGCATTATCTTTTCTCTGCGGGAACATGGAGGCCAGTGAAGCATTTCTGTCTTGCAAATATGCAGAAAGTGGCCACATGTAGATATATTCCTCCTTTCTTGCCTCCATTCATACCTCAGGGGGACAAATCTACAATTAGTGGCAAAAAAAGATGTCTGAGAAAACTGCCTTAGGATCAGATCAAAAGTCCTTTGCAGTTTGTGGGTTGGCTTATGGCATTGCTATGAAGTTTTATTATCCAGCCTGTGACACTAGAAGAGCTTTGGGCATCGCACACAAACTGAAAACACTAAAAGGCCAAGTGTAAATTCAGCTCGCTGCACTGTGTGGCCTCCTTATGTGCTAATCTATTGAATGTCACCCAGGGAGAAAAAAAGCCCAGTACCTCACACAAGCTATAATAAAATCCTCTGTTTGTGAGCTGCAGGGTGCTTAGCATGGAGCCATGGAAACAGCCCCACTGAACAAAAATTCTTGACTTCAGGAATTCAGTTGTTCTTAGCCACCAGCAAATGCATGTGGCCAGCGGGGCTCAGGGGGGAAGAGGGCAGCCAGCACAGAAAGTTTTACAGGGGTGATTTCATGCACTGAAACAAAGACATCAGATCCAACGAAGCACCAGAGTTTTACTCAGATCAACTGTTAGGGGTAACTGAGTGGTGCTGTGACTGCCTCTGTCTGTTGACCCCCAATGGGAGCCAGAGCCGTGCTGTTGCCATTAACAGAAGTTGTCCTTTAGAGGAGGTGGTAGATGGCTTTGCATTTGAAAAATGAAGATGCAGTTCATCTTGTACCATAGATGCTGAAAATGTCAGATGAATCATACCTAAAAAGTTCCTATTTCTCTCCATTGACCATAAAGAGAGTTGAGGCAGCCAGTTCATTTCTAGCATCTGCCTTGTAGACACCTAAAGCTCAGTTAGGTGAATCCCTGGCTTTGAACAAAAGCCAATGAAATAAAAGGTGCCCACTGCTGTGCTGATTTATGGGAAACCTACTGAAGCTAGAGACCATCTCCCTTTTCCCAATATTATTCCTTAGTCTGGCTTCCCATGCTGGAGCGTGGAGCTCTTCAGGCTCCTCCAAAACATGGGCCCTGTGCCCAAGGGAGCAATGACGACCTTTGCTTCAAGCCTGTGCGTCTGTCATAGTGCTACAGGAGCAACCTAGATGAGTGCCACGTGTCTGCCTATCCACCCTGTGGTTTTATCACTTTCCTACCTCAGGCCTGTGTGTTAGGAATCAAGTAAAGCATAATCACTTTAAAATGGACTTGGAATCTATCTGCAGAGCTCCCCAGAGGGTGTTGGCACTCTCCTGTCCTAATGATGAGAAGGAAAAAAGGAAAAGGACAAGGCAGATGTATGGAAGAGCCTATGTGCAACCCCAACCAACTGGGATCTTGGTGAACTTGAAAGATTTCCCTCTGTTTTCCCAGTACATCAAACATATAGGCAAACCATATCACCGTTGTTTCACTTTGGAGTGCAGGACCTCTGCTTAGGACTGTCCTAATTCTCAGTGAATATACCATCGTGCCCACTATTACCCCTTAAAGACTCTGGTTTTGTCTATTGGAATTAAAATATCAATACAGTGCTCAAAGTTTCTTCTAAAGAAAATCTTACTAGCGGAAGGAACAATCTGAATTGGAAATCAGCTCTTCCCCCTCAGCCCGTTCCTAATGGTGGCAATCTCAACATGGGGGATAAATACTCTTAAGACTACAAATACTGTAACTGATTGTCTTCTGAATAGTAGAAAATCCTGCCTTTTGTTTTGCTCCTTTATCTAACTGAGCAATGAGAGAGGATGAAAGAAAAAGACAAAAATCTTCTCTGCTTTGCCCCAGGCAGATTTATCTCAGTCTTTGCTCAGTTCAGCCCAATTTGCCACTTGGATTTTCCTATTGATTGTGACTTTAAATAAAAAGCAAAGCCAGCAAATTCCTGGCTCTGGTGCTCATGCATTATCTCAGATGAAGCAAGGCAGGTTGGGAACTTTTACAGGTTTGTGGGGGCTTTTTACAGTACTTTTACAGTGTGTTTGTTTGGCATCTCTCATCTTTTGATGAGATCTGAAGGATCTCAAAACGTTAAACAAAATCTCCACCATGCAATTAATGCAAGGGCAGAGCGTGATGCCTTCCCTGCACAGTGGTAAAAACTGTTGGCCAAGACAGCGGGGTAAGTTCCAGCTCGTTCATTTTAGCATCACTGCTCCAAAGCACTCCATTGCACTTCATCCCATCCAAGGGAGCCTTCCCACACACAACAGCCCTGTGCATGGAGTGTGTGTAGGAGACCATGGTAAGCCATGCCTGCAAATGAACGAGTGCTCCCTATCACTCACACAGCTGAAAAGACTGAGTTTGTGTTGGGGCTGCCTGTAGTGTTAACAGCATTAGATTTAGAAAGGCAATTGTGTCATGGAATTTCACTGTCAGCTCACCAGCTGTAATCCAGAATAGGTTTTGAGTGACCCAAGATTATTACCAAAAAATGGGCAGTTTTCTACCTCTACATCGTTTTCTACATCACTTTCTACCTTCACCACTCCCAATGGCACATTTGCTAGTAAAGATGTGTCTGCCTCTGTGGTCTCCAGCCATGCAGAGGATTAAAATTTTAACCAATCAGAGTTAACTTTTTAATTAAAAATGCATAATGATGTGAACTTTGAATTCACCCCAAATCTTTTTGAGAAATCTACGTTCAGTATCTGACTAGGAAAACTAACCTTGGGCTACCAGCAGCTACTCCAAGCATTGCCTCTACATGAGAGTTTTTTACGTGGAGAGTTCAGGCAGGAAGGGCCATTCAGCTTTTCTGCTGGATGGCTGCTCCACTTTTACCTGGTTCTTTGATCACTGGTTAAAGGAAAGCTGTATTTCTTTCAGTGCCCATTCTGCACAGGAGCTGGAATTAGAAAATAGTTGAAGATCTCTCTTTCACAGAAGGCTGTAATAAGTAAAAGTCCACCAGAGTGAGGCTATAAATCCAAAATAAATGGCTATGAAATCCAAAAATAAATTACAATCATAGTTCTGGGAAGAGGAACCTGTAGTTCTGCTACCATTTTTTCCATCGTGGAGAAGTTGTTTAATTTGCCCACCTGCAGATTGCCTGCTGTAATGCTCCATGAGAGCCATCTATGCTTTCCACGCAAAGATGCTAAAGAATTGCAAAGTGTCATTAAAAATCTCCTCCTCTTGTCCACCTCCCACGCAAAATAAAGATTACAAACAGCTCAAAAGCTGAGTGACATTCAGCTGAGCTTTGTTGGGACAGTCAGCAGACAATGCAAGGCCCCAGTCAAAATGGATGATGGATTCCCAGAGGGAACTCCCTCCACTGGGGCTGAAGCCACTTGCTTAGTGTGAGTGACGTGCAGGTAAATGAAATAATACTCTACCAGCCTGCTGTCATTGGAAGGGAATGCAGATAGAGACTGAACTGTCAAGCTGGAGCTGTCTTGAAGGTCAGAGCATTTTATTTAGCAAGAATCAGTGTCATTGGTGGAGATGGAATCTGTTCAGACTTTAATAGGATAAATCACAGGGGATATTCTAGAATAAATCAGAAAGGGGCTTTTTTTCCCAAAGTATTAAGTAATTTGAATGAAGAACGCCTTTTTAAACCTGACAATAATTCAGTAATTTTTATGTGCCTGAAGAGGGGTTAATTTGTCTAACTTAAAGGCTGAAGGAGAGGGGAACAGAGGAACAGAGTCAACTGTGATTGGCACTCAGCTTTCTAACAAGCTTCTCCTGGATCATTCCACAAGTGCAAACCTTTGAACTGTGGCCTCTACATTTATCATAAATTCTAGTTACCTGATGAGTTTGGACATTTTTGAGGTGTTCTGGAGAAAAGGAGAGACTTTTGTGTACTTCTTCCAATTATCAGTTAGCCTTTCTTAGAAGGAAGGAGACCTGTTTTCAGGCAGCAGGTGCTGCAAGTCTCATCTGTTGGTTTCAGCCTTAGAGCAGATGCAGCTCAATACACATTGGTGGTACGCACTTAAGAAAAGAAAGTCCTATCAAGCTATAGTTAGAATCCTTCAAATGCAATTTCTTAAAATTGTCTTTAAATTCATCTCGTTGCTGTTTCTAGCCAATTCCATCAAATACTTTCCATGAAGCAGATACTGGTTTATCCATTCCTTCAGTCTTTGGCTCGTTTTAGGTTTGCTTTTGGGTTTTTGTCCTGGGTTCTTTCTTGAGAGGGTCAATATATTTGTTTTTTGCTTTGTTATCTAGGTCTAGTGTATTATGCTTTCCCTTCACTGTCTGGCACTGCACTAACACCAGTTTCAGGGCTACGTCCACGTTAATTAAGCAATCCCAGACCCTGGAACTCAATCTGTAGCAGTTCCTGGCACGAGTTTGTCTTGGGACAGTGATCTTTTCCAGTGCCAGAGAGCACTCCCAGGTACAGCAGCTACTCACACATAGAGCTCATAACACTCCTGTATGTACTAAGATTTTAAAATATAGCACTGCTTCCCTTTCCCAGTCTGTCCACCCTGTGCATTTTTATTCTCTGAAGTGTTTACATTGATTGTTGACATAAGGAAGCAAATCATCCAAAAAATAATAACGTCATACCCTTGTTTTTCAGCCACAGCCCAGCTCATAAGTATTACTTGACCACAGATCCAATCACCGGCTCCATCTACCTCTCTGACACCAACAGCCGACGTATCTATAAAATCAAGTCAACCACATCAGTGAAAGACATTGTGAAGAATTCAGAGGTCTTGGCTGGAACTGGAGACCAGTGCCTCCCGTTCGACGATACCCGCTGCGGAGACGGAGGGAAAGGCACCGACGCTACCCTTACAAATCCCAGGGGTGAGACTGCTTCTTCTGCACAGGCTTTATATGGGATCTTTCTGAAAGTGGCTTGTTTTGTAATGCTGGAGACTGCTCTCCTTTCAGAAAATGCCCTAACATTTTGCTGGCAATTCCAAGCCAATCCACAAACACATGCTAAGCGCTTGCCTTTGGAAATAGGAGGGTATGGTACGTCTTGCTCTCAGCCAGTGGCTGTTGAGTGGCTGGGATTAGTACCAAACCAGAGGCGTGTAGCAATGGGTAAATGTGCAAAGGGCAATAGAATAAAACCACCCATCAATTTTATTCTCACTTAGCTATTCCTCCTCCTTATCAAATAACAGTGTTCATTCCTTACCAATCTGGATGGGATTCACTTATGTTCAGTTCATTGAGGCTCTCTTGTTGTAAAAAATAAGCTCTATGAGCATTGCTATATACCAAATATTAACAAAACCTGAAGACAGCCCAGAGATACGTAAAACTCAGGTTTATACATTGACATCGTGGCATCTATCTTAAGTCTTACACAGGAGTGGGTGCTAATTTTGATGTAGAAATGGTGTAATTCAGCATGACTTCACCTGGCTCCCAATGAGCTTACTTATATTTGATAAAAGCACAGTCAAATCAGAATAAAAGCATCACACAGCCTTCATGACTGTGAACTAAATTGTTCAAAACAGGTTTAGCCAAACATATGCAGTCCTATGCGTAGCCAAGACTTCAGTCTGGCAATCTCAAGGTAACAAGCCCTGCATATGGAGGATGTCGTTCCTCCCAGCTGTCCACAGCTCCTCTGAAAAAACACACAGAGAGCGTAAAGATGGGGTGGAAGATGCTGCTGGTACACACACCTTCTGCAGTGTTTGTGAAGAGAGAGGGACCCCTGTGTGGGAATGCTTTTAGAAATGTGGCACTTTTGCTTGCCCAGTTGTTAGGATTGTGGGGCGTTACTTGTAGGCTCTTGGCTTGGCCATCAATGTGCCACAGGCTTCTTTTTTCCCTGCATCTGGCAGTGTTAACTCCCTCCTTCCTTAGCAAAGCATTTCCAAACCCATCCCAACCTCTCAGCATCCTGTCAGCAAAACTTGGGGATCCTTTAACAAGTTATTTCGTGAAGAGCAGACAACATGAAGGCAGCTGAGCTGTTGTTTCTCTTCCTGGCTAGACTTTTTGGGAAGTCGTTTTTCTTCACATAGTGATGACATTATTGTTACTGAATCCAAGAAACCCAAACTGATTTACTGACCTTTTGTGTCAGCTCTACTTTTGATTTTTTTATTTATTTTTTTGTTACGTTTGGGCTAGTTGTTTGCTGGCAGGATGCAGAAGAAATTGCCTTGGAAGACCAACCCTGTGCCAAAGAGCACTGGCTACCCTAGTAATACTCAAAGAGCCCAGCATGGATTCCAAGCACTCCAGACTCCCCCGAGATGACCGTTATATTGGGATGAAGTGTTGCCAGAGGCACAGGTACAGAAGGGGAAGGGCTACCTGCAAGCAGGTTGCAGATAGAAATTGTCTCACTGAAATGAGAGAGCTGAGTGAGAAGAAAATTAAGTGACTCAGGCAGAGAGATTCAGACAGTCCAGCAGGTGAGTCACGAGGTCAGGGAATCCAGAGATCTGTAATCCAATTTTCTGTGCCACTTTGATGTTCAGCCAGTGCAAAAGAAAACAACTTTTGTTGGACCTCCATTCTCCCTCGTACAAGATAAGAGGAATATTATTCATTTCCCTACATAGGTGGAGGTTGCAAGGTTTGGCTGAATTATGTTTCTGCATTCGCTGTGGGAAACAGCTCTGGAGTTCAAAGCTTTCAGCACTGAAATCCTTCTTGTTGGCAATTGGGGCTCTCAGGAGGCTGTTCTTCCACCTCAATCACACAGCAGCAGAATGCATGCATTTGTTCCTCCTAGCTCTGAAATTTCACGGAACAGAAGTAAATTGAGAGTGAAAGAGGAAATGACATGAAGCAAAATGACAACAAGAAAATAATAATTCCAAAAGCGCACACTTCCACTGGAAAGTTCGCAAACGCCGTTCTCTGATCTGGTTCTAGCCCAAGTTTGCAGAGTCTGCTGAGACAAATAGCTTTGGCAGGTGTGACTCACTTCCCATTCACCTCAATAAATGATTAACAGTGAAAACTCACACTGACAATGTAATGTCAGCATTGTTTATACCTTCACTGCAGTGCATCCTAGCAGAAAAATACAGCAAGTTCTCTTCCTTGGTGTGACTGCATTGCATATTAGTCCAAAATAAAAGTGACTTATTGTACGAGTAACCAGTAGTCCTCAGGTTACCCTCTGCTCCCCTCTCTTGGCAGGGAAAGAGAAGAGCCAGAGGGAATTAGAAAATGATTTTGTAGCTATAGAAATCTCAGCTGGCCAGGGCAGGACTCAGAAAGTTCAGCTCTTAAGAATCACTGCTCTTCATGGGACTCTGTTTTTCAAGGCTGAAGTTAATTTTTAACTGAATATAATTAGTACTTATTTTAAGGACATTGCAACTTGTTCAAAAACTGTAAGGAAACAAGGTTTTCCCTGCACTCTCATGATGTTTTAATTAGCTGATATTTGCAGCTTGCTGGAAAATACTGAAGGAATAGAATCCTGCCAGATGAAAAACAGCAATTCATAAAAACTGACAAATCAGTCATGGGGCATCAAAACAGTCTTTTGCAGCTGCCTTTAGCCTCTTGGACCAGTGAAGCATCTGGTGTAGGCAGAGCTTCTGGCTCTTTTCTCAGAAATAAAACTTGTACCTTGAAAGCTTTTCACTCTTCCCCTATTTTCAGCTTCACAATATCACAGAATCACAGAATCACAGAGGGTGGAAGGGACCTCTGGAGATCATCTAGTCCAGCCCCCCTGCTAAAGGAGGTTCCCTGCAGTAACTTCTCTAATAGAGGTAGGCAATGCAAATACAGGACAGGTAGATTGACAGATGGAATAGTGGTGGCAGATGTTTGGTCAGAGTATTTGTCATGGCTGCTTGGAACCAGGCTGATACTTCCAATTCGTTTCCCACAGAGCCCAGCAAAGCTTTCAGATGCTAGTGGATTTCAATATATCCTTGCAAATTAAAGTGTTTCCACTTTCTAATTATCATCTGCTAATAGCAATCCTCTTCTACAAGCGATCTAAAGAAAAAATAAAACTCCAGCTTGTCAGAGCATTTGTTTTCATCCGAGTACTCACCAGTGGTTCTCCTTGAGAAAAATGTTGTGGCAGAGAAATTACCAAGGAGCCTGCAATTAAGAGAGATTGCAGTGACAAGTCTGACACAATAGGAAGATGGTTTCAGAAGGGACAGGGCTGGGGGGTGGGGATCTCATTCGTTTAGCACCGCAAAAACAATGCAACGTGAAGTAATTAATTTGGGACAGATTGCTTCCTTCACTGTGTCCTGCTGAATGCGTAAACAAAATCTCAGTTGTTCACTAAGCGTTCTTGAGTTTGACAGAATTATAAGTAGAAACTCAACCCTCCACAATCTGTTCAAATTTTGTCAAATAGTAATAAAAGGACCATCTCAGGGAAGACCAGAGGCTGACTGAACAGAACAGCATCTCTTACTGTGGCCAGAAAAGACACAGAAACACAGGATCACAAAATTGCAGGGGCTGAAAGGGACCTCTAGAGATCATTGAGTCCAACCCCCCTGCCAAAGCAGTTCCCTACAGCAGGTCACACAGGTTGGAATCCGGATGGGTCTTGAATATCTCCAGAGAAGGAGACTCCACAACTCCCTGGGCAGCCTGTGCCAGAGCTCTGTCACCTGCACTGTGTTGAAGTTCTTACACATGTGCATGGAACTTCCTATGCTCCAGTTTGTGGCCATTGCCCCTTGCCCTATCACCACACACCACTTAAAAGAGTTTCATCCAATTGCCTCCCACACTTGAGATATTTATAAACATTGATCAGATCCCCTCTCAGCCTTCTCTTTTTCAGGCTGAACAGCCCCAGGTCCCTCAGCCTTTCCTCACAAGGAAGATGCTCCACGCTCTTTATCATCTTTGTGGCCCTCCACCAGACTCTTTCCAGCAGGTCCCTGTCTTTCTTCAACTGGGGAGCCCAGAACTGGACACAGCACTCCAGATGTGGCCTCCCCAGGGCAGAGCAGAGGGGGAGGATCACCTTCCTCGACCTGCTGGCCACGCTTTTTTTAATGCACCCCAGGATCCCGTTGGCCTTCTTGGCCACCAAAGCACACTGCTGGCTCATGGCCAACCTGTTGTCCACCAGGACCCCCAGGTCCTTCTCTGCAGAGCTCCTCTCCAGCAGGTCAGCCCCCAGCCTGTACTGATGCGTGCGGTTATTTCTCCTCACAGGGGAAGAGGCAACGACAGGATTACCTTGCCCTGCTCACCATCCAGACTCTAGTCTGGGACTTCCCAAAGATGTTGCACGTGGACCTGTACTTAGATGCCACCACCAATTTGTTGAGAAACCTCCCTCAACACCTGTTTTTTCCCTTTGAAGACATCCTGTGCTGTTAGTTTCCAGAACTGTGGCTAAAGGCCGCAGTATTGCCAAGTCGCAAGTTTTTTGCAACCAGAACAGTTTTTTCTGTTCTTCTCTCTCCGCCTTTCCTAATCTATTCTGGACTTTTAGCTCCTTTTCTGACCACTGCAGAGCACCAAGCTGATCTTTGCAAAAATCTTTTCACAGGAAATCCAAAATCTTTATTCCTCTGAGCTATTCTACAGCTTGTCGTTGCATATGGGTACTTAGACCTACTCCTTCCCCTGTGAATTCCTCTGTACTTATTGACATTGATTTTCATCTGCCATTTTATCACCCAGTCATTCAGCATCCAGCCTGACAAGTAAGCTCCAAATTTGGATTCCTTTAGCACCTATTTTTTCACTTAAAAGGTTTCTCCCCGCCCTTTTTTTTTTTTTTTACCCCAAGTAGAGCTGGAAGTGCAATGCAGTCACTTCTAGTGGTTCATTTTTAGAACAGCCTCACTGTGTTCCAGCAGCTATTTGCAGTGGGATGATGCACTGTCACCTCCTCACACTACAAGGTCCTGACATTTCGAGCAAATGTCACCGCGTCACAACTTTCCATCAGCACGACTCGCTGGCGTGATGCACGCGGTGCCACAAGCCCTGGTTTCTTACAGGTTCTCAAACTACCCAAGAGGAACCAACGTGATTTCCTACCGTGTGTATTTCATAACTCAGAGATTAAAATTCGGGTCTGCGGCACCACCTGGTTCGTGGCAGCAGATGTTTTCTCTCAGTAACTGTGAGACTGAACTTCGAGCTGTATGCTGAGAATCTTTCATTCCCCTTATGTTCCTGTGGAAACACGAGAGGAACCTTCTGCCAAAGCAACCCAAGGCCTTTGGCTTTACACGTGTAACATGCGAATTACCCATTTGCTGTGCCCATTTGCAGGAGCCAGCTCCCAGCACTGGAACTGTGCCATAATCAGAAAGGAAACACAGAAAATCCTATCAGAAGGTTCAGTCTGAGCTCTGCAATCTGCTACGAAGAAACCATGGGGTGCTTCTCCCTCTCTGCAAGTGCAAAGGCACTTGTCCATGGGAGAGTCCTCTCTGCAATTAGATTTAATTCTGCGACAATCAGCGAAACTCAGGAAGGGACTGGAGTAGTCGCCACGCAAAGGGCGTGTGGAAACAGAAATGAGAGCTTTGACAGTCTGAAAACTTTGTTACCCTGCAGAATGTCCTAGGAAATGCCAGGTAATTGAGATTGCTGAGCCTCTGTGAAGGAGGGATAAGCAGAGAAGTGCTCTGTGATAACAGTGCGTGCAGCTGCCAGGGCCCCGGAGCAGGATGATAAGTGGAAACTTTGCTATCCCACTTTAACTTACTCGGGTGTGCAAGCTCTTTGTCTAAGCTGGAATGCAGAATAAAGTTGTGCTGTATCAACCGATCAGAGCTGGCTCCAGGGCCAAGGTGCGTTCAGGTTGTTATTGCTGTAACTGGTTAATCAGAACAGCCATCAGACCTGGGCAGCGAGCGCTGGGAGCCGCTGTCAGCACACGCTGCTGATAAGTCCAATCCAATCCATATGGAGCTGGCCAGGAGAGAAACATTCTGCTTCATTTAAAATCACATTATCCGGCCTGCCACCCTTCACTGCCTCTTGGCCTGTCGTGCAGACTAACGGACAGGCGCCCTGAAAACTGCTGGTTGTGAACCTAGCAAGGGTACAAAGCTCTTGTGCTTGACAACAGACAGTGAAGAGCAACTAACCCCTCTGTCGTGCCACCTCGGAAGAAGCAGGTCTACCACAGTGCTTGAAGAACTCAGCTGTATTCCTGCTTGTCAAAGAGACACCGCCAAACATGACAGAAGTTGCCATGGGCAACTTTTTTTTTGCAACTTTTGTGGGCAAAATGATTAGAGGAGCAGTGACCTTTGACAGCAGATGCCAGTGACAGGTGACATGTGCCAGCATCCTGGGTGGCTGGCTGAGCAGGGTGCCAGCCAGGGCACGATGCTGGCAGGTGTTGTGGGAGGTAAGGAGGACTTCTTTAAGTGAATATTGATGTCTGTTCCTCCAGATCTCCCTGTGGCTTTTGACAAAGTGCTAAGATACAACTGATGTGTTGACATTGCAGAGCAAGAATAAATGGCCACCACTGCCATGGCTTCTCCTGTAGCATCCAGGTGTGCAACAGCTGCTTGCCACTCTTCTTTGAGAATCTCGTTTCATGGGCCTGCTGAGATTAGTCCTGTCTTGGCATGAATTAAACACAGGTATTGGAATGTAGGACTAGAAGCAATCTTGTGGGTCATTTAGTCTTGTCATCCATTATCTCAGAAATCCTGTCATATAATCCCCTCCAAAATTAATGAACTTCATCCTAAAAGAAGCAAGTAATTTTTTTCCTCGTTGCCCTAGGGGCTGTTCTGAAACCTCACTGCTCTGCTGGTCAGATATCCAATCCAGGTCAGAGTGATGCCCTTCAGGCAGGGAGATGCTGTGCAGGACTAAGGAAAATGCAGTTTTTACCTTCCAGCAAAACTACACAGCTCCCATTCAGCTCAGTGATCTGCATCATTGGTGTCCTGACTCCTAAATGACTTTGACTCAACAGGTTGCAGCCCTATTTGAATCCTTTCTTTTGCCTCAGCTCAGTGGAAAAGTTTGTTCTTTCTCCCAAACAATGAGGCTTTCTTGCCATTACTTACGGGCTAGATTATCTTCTGTGTCATTTCATTTCCTCTGCAGATTTCTGTAGGACCAAATACGATGCATTTTTCCACTTATCATCCACCTCCATGGCTTCCAGCCCATAAAATAGCTACAATGCTGGCTGAAGGCCATGATTTTAATTTCCAAAGCAATCAGAGGATTAGTCCCTGCTACATGAAAGGCAAAAACTTTTAATCTGTGCACTGCTGCATGTGTACTTCACAGCATACCTCACAGTGGATGAAGACTGAGGGTAAATGTTTCAAACAAGGAGATCTGGCTGTAAAACAGCATTCTGGAGAAACTCAAGATCTGGTCCCTTCTCAGAAACATTCTCAAAGCTTTCTATCTGGAACAGATCTGTCATTTCTGTCACCATGATGGCAGCCAAAAGAACGTTATAGAGAGGATTCATCTCACCAACTTTATCAGTCTACAGTAGAATTGTTTCCTTTGGAAATATTTGCTGTAGTTTCTTTTTATAGTCAGTGGAGAGGAAAAGGATTCATACAATCTCTTATGGAAATCTGCTTTATGGCGATATGCATTGCACCCTAAAATAGATATTTCTCTCTGCTGATTGGAAGAGCTCCAGATACTTGATGATATGCACAATGTACTTTTTGTTAAGTGATTCCTACTCTGCTAGTGAAAGAAACCAAGCAGGAAGATCCTAATTCTCATATATTCATATATTCCAAGCAGAATTTTCACTTGGATAGAAAAGGGTGTTGCAGTCTTCTGTATTCTTTTACTATTCCTTTACATTCTTTGAGTGTCTTGAAGATACTCAAATATTATGCTGAGCAGCATTCTGGTACCGTGGGTTAGATGAGATGGATGACTCTATTAGTATCCATGGAGTTATTTTTAATTTATACTAGCATAAAAGAGAGGTGAATGGGGCCCTTAACTTCTTATTCCTGCTTTAGTCATGAATACTTCCTATGACCTTGTGAAAATTGCCTTATCTCTTATTTTCCTGATACGTAAAATTAAGATGATCACACTTACAGACTGCTATGAGCTCTAATTAGTAAGTGTAAAGCACCATGAAATCCTCTGATGAAAGATGCAGAGTATAGCTAGCCTGGGATAAAGAGGATTAAAGGAGGTTGTGCTAACATAACAAGTACTTGAGAAATGATGCCTAGGGGGAAGTGAAATGGCACATATCTGTAGGTGAGGAAACAGGAATCAGCAATCTGTAACTGTTGTTGGCAGACTTCAAATCCAGTGATGGGAGTGTGGGAGTGTGTCTACAAAGGTTGGGACAATGATCACCTAGCCATGTTCAGAAACAGGTGAGTTACTCTAGATTAATAGGATTGTTCCAGGAGAAACCCTTCCATAGCCACACATCTGGAATTTGACCTGGTGGATCTTTCACACCCTTTCTCATCACTGTCTCTGAAACATTTTCATGTACATGGCTTAATATTCACACCATTGTGAGCCAAGCGTTGTGTTTCTGAACATGTAGGACACACAGTTACTAGAAAACCTTTTCTTTTCAGGGGTTCACTGGATGCTGTGACCTATTGCTTATTTTCCAGGGATTTCTAAATTGCATCATAAGCCAGTAATGGTTGGAAGTGCCTTCAAGTGTAATGGTGCCACTCCCATTAGCCAGGTCTTACTTTTCCATGAGCAATACCCAACACTATCTTCCATTCATCTCATATGTTCAGGTTGCATTTCCTCTCTGACTGACCTACTTTTCTCTTCCCTAGGCATCACCGTGGACAAGTTTGGGCTGATTTACTTTGTAGATGGCACTATGATCAGGCGGATCGATCAGAATGGGATCATCTCAACAGTGTTGGGTTCCAATGACTTGACGTCTGCTCGGCCTCTCAGCTGTGACTCTGTCATGGACATTTCTCAGGTAAGACAACTTTCTTTTTGGTTTTCTGTGGCATAGAAGCCTTTGCCTTCACCCTGTCTGTGTACCTTCCCACGTTTGACAAGGGGATTAGGATTTAAGAAGAATATCCCTCCATATTTTGTAGTATGAAAATGACTGGGTCAAAAAGGGAGATCCTATGAAGACCAAAGAAAAGGCCTAACTGACCTGACTCAGAGAATTTCTGGGGAGAAAGATTTTAAAGACTTCTTTCATAGCTGCGAACCAGCTGTGAGATACAGATTTCTGGGAAAGCAAGTTTCATTAGGCTCATTTCTCAAGAAACTAGTTGCTTTAAATTAAAAAGACCAAGCAGCAGTACTCTTTTAGTGAGGATACACCGTGCTCTGTTATAACAACCTAGCAAACCATTGTTTATTTCACTGCTTCCGCCCATTCTGATTTGGCCCAGCACAGATTTAGGCCTGAATCAAATTAACATCTAGGAAATACTGATTGGAGGCTGTGGTGCCAAAATTAGCAACAGCAGGAAAACAAGAATCCTGAATTGCATCAGATTGCAAATTGGTTGCAGCTACCGTCATGCTGGGCTTTTAAGTCCCACTGCTTGAAGGTGGAGGGGGAAAAAAAAGAGAGAAAAAGAAATCTCAGTTTGATGATTGCTTTACTTCTGGATAATGCAGAAGTGAAATCTGTTACAGCCCAGCACTTGATTTTACAGAGCACTGGCCAACCTGTCGAATCGTGCCAGTTTAGAGATGCTGTCCTTTGAAACCTTTGAGCCACTCGTTGTTTGCCTGGCTAGAGGAATGTTGCCCTCTGCTATGAAAATACAGATCATAGCTGGAGGGCTAAGTACTGTTATTCAGCCACAATAGATGTCAATGGGGTTTCCTTTTTGTAACTACCTAGATAATTTCTGTGCTCCCATATGGAATCTGTTCTTCTTGTTTTTCCCTCTAATTTGAAAAGGTTATTCTTGCTTCTTTGCAACCGGTTCCCACTGTCCACAATTTATGAACAAGCTGAAATTATGAGTTTAAAAGCGCTCATGCTTTCTATAGAAATAGATTTTGCTGGTTAAAGGGTATTTTGTAGTACATTTCTCATCTTACAGGCACGTGTTTTTTTCTTTATCTGAATTTCAGGGGCAGGTACCACAAGACCATTGTGGATTCAGTGTTTAAAAATTATTTTCTGGCAAGTTGTGTGGCTTATATACCCACCAATGTCATATTTAAACATTTCAAAGATGAGCTAAAATGTATCAGCTAAAGTCTCCTTCTTTCTTGTCATAAAATGTCAGGAGCCATTCTTAGATTAACTTGTACTGCTATGGGCAGATTGACCAGTCATTGACAGACATACCAAAGGCAAGATTAATGAAGGAAAAATAAATAAATAAAAAATCAGCACAACACAAAACCTAGCGTAGGAAGCGCTTTTCATCATTTCCAGTGGCTTGAAGGGTCTTTTCTGTCAGGTCCCTGAGGCTATCTGGGACATGAGGACATGAAATATTTAGCTGCCAATGTTGACAAGGAGTGGTTTTTAAGAAATTGAAAATTCCCTTGTCGGTTCAGAATAAACTCTGCTCATGATGCTAACTCAAGGCTGCGGAGCTTAAAGACCACTGGAAGGGATGGAGGCATGCATTATGGAAGAGGAAACCACAGGCTATGATGTTTTACTACAGGAAGGGTTAAAATAGGCCAGGAGATGAGAAAAGAAAGGAGATTTTATCAACGGAGAATCAGACTGGGCAGAGCTGAGCACACTGCTTAGCCATGAAACTGAGCTTCACAATCCCAGCCATTAGAAGGCATAATGAACTGAATACCTTGCAACTGATGCTCTTAAAAAAAACGTTGGAAAAGGATTTAAACTTGAATAGAAGCATCAACAGTAAAGCATGGCTGGGGCAGAGGTGTTCAGCTGCAGGCTTTAAAAGTATGAATCTTCTGTGTGACTCTAGATTTCACCTGGTCTCTTGTTCTTGGTTTTGAATGAAGCCACGATGAGTGATGGTGTGCTGGGCTTGAGCCTGCTGGCATCTCCTCCTTCCAATGAGGTTGCCACATTATGGGCAAAAATAACCCCTAAACTCAGTCACTTCAGACAAACGAGAGCATACAACAACCAAGATGGGGGGTGGAAGAGGAAGGTTTGCAGCAAAGAAACGTGCATTCTGGAATGACACAGTCTGGTGTGTGCCCTTCCCAGAGCTCTCAGTCACAACACATCATGCCATTGAGTGCACACACACACAAAAAAATTACACACAGAAGTAGGGAGAATGGCACAAAGTGGCCAGTTTCTCAGTTAACCGCTAGATGTCAAATCCACCGGATCCAACTTTGAGTTGCATGGCTGACTGAAAGGCAGTGTATAAGCAGAATAGCTGTTCTTTTTTTAACTAGTTGAAAATCTATTTAAAACACTGCCTGGAGGTGACCAAGAGCATCTTTTAATGTTGTTCATTTCCAGTTCCACTTCACACCTCTGCAGTAGAGAAGAAGCACCATTAAGAAAATATTTAAGCATTTGTTTGGCTCCCATACATCTTACTGTCCTTAGCAAAATAAATAAATAAAAATAAATAAAAAATAAATAAAAAGCAAAACAAAAAAAAAAAGACCCTGAATTCTGTTGTTACAGCTTTCTGAGGACAGGCAACTAAAAGAGTAGTTGAATTTCTACAATAGCTTGAATTTCTTGTGATTCGGTATTTTGCATTTGTGCAGCATCAAGCACAGAATAGGTGGTTATCATTTAGATGTACACATGCTGACACAGCTGCCAGTTTTCTATATCTCTCCTTGTCATTTACTGAGAGGAGATGGGCCACTTGTGTGGATAATCCTTTAGTAAAAGGATCACTGTTTTGTTTGATTGGTTGATTTTATGGTACTTAGAAAACAAAATTCCCAGTCCCAGGTCTCCACTCCTAGGTCCAGGCTCTATCAATCCAAAGAGTGCCATCATACCAAGCAGTAATGATCAGTTGTGTTTGTTTTACTCTTTCTCCCTTTAACCCATGTTGAAACGTCCTCGCTGAGATTGATTTATCGCGATCATAAAAAGGTCTCATTGTAACAATTTCCTTGTGCTGTTTGACCTTTAAGGTTCGTCTCGAATGGCCCACGGATCTGGCAGTCAACCCCATGGATAATTCTCTGTATGTGCTCGACAACAACGTTGTGTTACAAATTTCTGAGAACCACCAAGTGCGCATAGTGGCAGGGAGACCCATGCACTGCCAAGTGCCAGGGATGGATCACTTTCTCCTTAGCAAGGTGGCAATCCACGCCACCCTGGAGTCTGCTACCGCCTTGGCTGTCTCACATAATGGGGTCCTATATATTGCTGAAACTGATGAGAAAAAAATCAATCGCATCAGGCAGGTCACCACCAATGGAGAGATTTCTCTCGTTGCCGGTGCACCAAGCAGCTGTGACTGCAAGAATGATGCTAACTGTGACTGCTTCTCAGGGGATGATGGCTACGCCAAGGATGCCAAACTCAATGCACCGTCCTCCCTTGCAGTGTGTGCAGATGGGGAGCTGTACGTCGCTGATCTTGGAAATATCCGAATACGCTTTATTCGGAAAAACAAGCCATTCCTCAACACGCAAAATCTGTATGAGTTATCCTCACCCATAGACCAGGAACTCTACTTGTTTGACACCAGTGGTAAGCACCTTTATACTCAGAGTCTTACCACTGGAGATTATCTTTACAATTTTACTTATTCTGGAGATGGAGATATAACCCTGATCACTGACAACAATGGCAACTTAGTCAATATCCGAAGAGATTCCACGGGGATGCCACTCTGGCTGGTAGTGCCCGATGGCCAAGTCTACTGGGTGACAATTGGTACCAACAGCGCGCTCAAGAGTGTAACCACACAAGGACATGAAGTGGCCATGATGACTTACCATGGCAACTCCGGTCTTCTTGCCACCAAAAGCAATGAAAATGGCTGGACAACTTTTTATGAGTAAGTATATTATGAGCATTATGCTTTTGGTTTCATTCTGTGTTCTCTGAACCATGCAAAGCTGATAGATTCTTGACTCCCCTGACAGAAGCGTAAGTCAAAAAAAATGTCCAGAGCAGAGAATCTTAGATCACCAAAAAAACACCCTATTAGCTGTGTGTTAGAATTTGAATAAGCTCTCCCTACAAAATCAACTTCAGACAAAGGTTATGCTGAATTTTTCTAAATCAACTGAGGAATTTGGACACCTGGTTCTCCTTAACTGTAGTTGGGACTAGAAATTCAGGCTGCATGTCAGAGAATTTTGCTTGGCTTTCAAAGCCTTGGGAGCATGCAAGTTCCATCAGATCCTCTTTCTCTCAGCTTTTCACCTACTTCCTATGCTCTGTTGTCTTTCTGAACTTGTTTGAAGTGGCTGATGTAAAATGACAACTGACAATCACTAATAACAGCTTGCTCAGAAAATAATTCTGTAATTAATGAACTGCTCTGCTTCTATTGTTATAGTTGGCCCCAGTAAGCTTTAAAAGCAGTCTCAGAGTTGCTGAATACTATCCCTGCCCAATGAATTTTTGAGCAGAGAGAAGGTGGAATGTATTGGAAAAAATAAGCAGAAAATTTGTTTCCTTATTGTATTATCACTAGCAATTCCCTGTTTATAAATACCATGAAGACAATATACTTCTGATATCAAATAGGAAAAATGTAACTTAAACAAGGGCATCTAGAAAGAGGGTCTACAAATTCATCCTGCTGTTGAGGACCCATTCCTCTCTTCCTTAGTTCCATTTTTATTGTCGAATTCCAGCCTTTTTTAAATGCTCCTTCTAGTACATAATTTCCCATATGGTTTGAACAGTTACATGGAAGCATTCAGATACCATAATAATACATCCGTTGTCAGAGACCAATTTGGCTGGAATAGACAAAGATTACAAAGACAAAAACTGGAGGGAAAAAGAAAAAAAGAAAAGAGACTGAGGAAAGGAAAGCTGGCTAAACCCACATATTCGTGTGTTACACATGCAGTTGCTTTGGCTCTTTCTTTAGAATGTTCCAGGCCCAGTTTCGAGTTTCTTTGCTCCTGCCATTAAAAGAACTGATGGAAACACTGTGATGAATCTTCTGAAAGGTGGTTTGCATTCCACTAATGTTCTGTTTGCAATTATTACAGCAATATTCCTCAGTGAATCAAAGTTTATACTCTTCCATCTCTTACATTGAATTTGCTTGAGGGAGGCTTTAGTGAGGGAAGATATTGTGTTTTTCTCTATAGGAGTGAAAACCTGCTATATTGTCAGGATCATCATGCTAAATCAAGGTGATATTTTCTTTTTGCAAAGAATCCAATAGTTCCTGTGCTTGAAAACAGATGCAGCTGTGGACAGTGAGGCAAACTAAACATTACAGCTAATAATGGTCAGGTTTATACCTAAAACATATTCTTTTATTTAAAAGTGGGACTGAAAGTATAAAGGAGATAAAATGAGACAGAAGCTAAAATCTGACTTACTCTGTGGGTATATTTATAACAGTAATCCATTATTTCTTGCTATCCAACAAAACTGAGCATTTGTGAAAGTCGCCATTCTGGTCCTTTTATGCACTCCAGAAGAGTCATAAGGAAGCTTTTTAGAGCTAAATGGAAGACAGTATTCTCCAGTGGTTACACTATGGAAATCTTGACTAGAGCAAGTCAGCACTATGTGATAGCACAGCATCACTGAAAATAGAGGTGGGAATGTGTCTTCAGAGATATCTCATCCAGACCTGTGATCGGTTATCTCTATTTAACTGTTCCTGACAGATTCTGATGTAACTTTATACAACTACAGGGTAAAAGTCTGTATCTGCATTAGTTACCTCAGCCTCCCTTTATAGGCAATGGAGAGAAACATCAGTTTTGGATGAATTATGTCAGGTATCAGCTTTAGGATGCGATGAGACAAGTGATATGCTGAAAGTTTCTCTCTGTAAAGGTAGCCCAGAATGATTAGCTCTGATAGAGATGTTTACGTTGCAGATGTCTGCAGTTCGGTCAAATGGATCATCTCAAAGTTATCTAAGTTATTCATAAATACCACCAGTGATAACAATGTCTTACCTATCTTATCCTTACTGTCAGAAAGCTTCTTCAATGCTCAGTCTAAATCTTCCTTGCTTGAATCAGACTGTCACTTCTCATCCTGTCCTATCCCTTCCTATCTGATCCGATCCAATCCAATTCAATCCAATCCAATCCGATCCGATCCAAAAGGGACTCGGGAACCAGATTAGTGTTCTCAAGACTCAAGGCACAAGAGCTTGCTCGGAAAAGGCAGTCAGCAATAGGGGATCGCACAGTGGGGTTGTTTGGGGTGGCAGGGCTTGATTCTACTCAGGTTTTGCATGCATGATCTGAAAGAAAGTAGAAAATCAGAACTGATAGAATGAGAAGATTAGTAAATAAAGGTGAGATACTTGGATTTATTGATAACGTAAGTTTCATAATATGTTCTTACACTGTCTAATCCCAAGGTACCCATCTAGCAGGCCGCATCTGAAGAATGAGGCTGAGCATTGACTCTCAGAGGCTGCAGTGAGCAAAGCACCAAACTCTTCAGTATGATCTCTCAGCATAATTCCGTGGCAAATCTGTCAAACCTGTTGCTTGGATGGACAAATAAAATGAATATGTTTACTCACCCCATTCTACTTGTAGTGAATAGAAGGGAGCTGATTTTCTCACTGCACGACATTGATGAGACTAATACTGTCAGTTCTGGTGTTTTCAGTTTATGAAGGATGGGAAAAATTGAACAGTGTGCAGAAAAACAGTATAAAAATGCATTCATGAGAAGAAAATGCTTTGTGCTGGAGAACTAAAACAACTTGATCTGTTTATCTTATCACAAAGAAGACTGGGAAGTGTCTAGATCACAGCATGTCAGCACAAAACTATCACCTACAGAGGGACTCTCAGTCTCGCAGGGAAAGGCAGGAGAAGGGCAAGGAACTAGAAGGCAAAGGCAGGGACGTGCAAGTTGACAGGACAGTGTAATTTTTTAAGGCTGAGATTAGCTAAGTGGTAGAGCAACCAACCGTGAGCAGCAGTGTATTCTCCATTTCTTGATATCTTAAATCATTACTCTGGGTGCCTTCCTTAAGATATGTTTTCACCAGATAGAAGATATGCAGGAGGCAAACTCAAACTGCAGGGATGATGTAGGCATGGCAGACTGAAATGTAAATTCCTTCATATCCAAGTAGTCAAAGAAGGCGATGTAAAACAAATCGATGTTTGGAAGCTTCAGGTTATTGGCTTCTGTATCAGAACATCAAGAAATGAGGAAATTTAAGTGATTTAGAGAAATCCTGTGACCGTGAGCGACTGGAAGGTACTCTGAGTTGTTTTCAAGCTTGGCTAAGGGGGAAGATGAGGCTCATATTTCCATTTTGCTTGTGGCCAAGGAAATACGGACATCAAATCTGACTCTGAGGAAAAGCTTGATGGTTCTCACTGCACATAATAGTTGTTTATGGCCTCAGGTGGGATGAACACCACTGCTTTAAAAGTTAAGAGTAACCATAAATTCAACTGGCAAGTTTACACTGCACCAGTGGCCCGATGAAGAACATCCTTGTAAGATTTACCTTTACCTCACTGTCTATGTAGGATCGTAAAGCAGGTTCCACCATGAAAGAGCAGTGGTGTTACAAGAGTGACAACATTACTTGTATACACATCAGGTTCTCCTTGGGATGATGCTCTTACCAGGGCATTTCTCAGTTTTTATTGTATAGCTGCAGAGCTGTGATGTAGGGGCATGTTGGCATGAATCTGGAAAGGAGAGGAGGAGGAAGGATGCATTGTCCTACTATTGGAAGCCTATATCCTGGGCACACCAGGGAATCTAGCTCCTCAAAGAGTTGAGGTTGGGCTGGAACATCGGCCCTTTGTTTCAGTAGGAGAAGGAGACAGGACTCCAGGGACTGGCTGATCTGCTCACAGCACCCGCAGCTCTTCCTTGCATACTTCCTACACCAATGTCAGCTGTAACAATCCTGCTTTATTGGGTTTAGCACTGAGCTAAGGTTCAACATCTAGTGGCATTCAGTTTCTCCTTCCTTTGAGAGTGAAACTTAATTCCCCCCAGTAATTAGCCTGTCCCCAAACACCTATCTAGGACTTCTCTGAGGGTTTTAGCACTGTGTAGACCTTGGCATTCACTGTCAATTAATGCCATACAGCTCAGCTTGTCCAGTAAATGGATTAAAGACTTGCCATCCCATTCAGCCTGTGACATTGTAATCAGTGCAAAGGAAGCTGGTCTGGAAATTCTGCCAGGGTAGCAGCTTCTTGTTGTTCAGCTCCTCAAGTCAAAGACAAAGGATGCTGTGTGACTACTTCTGTTGCTGCTCTTTCACTTGACACAAAAAAAATCACTGCCAGCCTTCACATAGTTTTTTTTGCAGTTGCCGTTAATCTCTACTGCAGAATCTGGATTTTAATTTTTTTAATGTATTTGTTTAAATCAAGAATATGGCAATTATCTTGATTAGCTTATTGAGATGACATCACTGTACATTAACTCAATTTCCCTCTGAGCCAAAGTCAAACCTTCTATGCATTATTTAACCCAGATGAGGCTCTTTTTCACTTAGGTCCTTTGTGTGCCCAATTAGTTCTGAAGGTCAGCACCTCCAGCACAGAGTTAAATGCTTACACATCACTGCAGTCCAGTCCAGAAATTCAAAACCTTCTGATGGACTTCCCAAGAAGTGTCTCAGGGCTGAGTGGAGAGCGAAGGGTAATATGGGACCAGACCTTTGGATGGGAGGCAAGGGAAGCTTTGACCCATAACATAGGACTCTATTTAATAGAGAAAAACTTTGAATGGTCTTCCTGACGTCCCTGGGACACATCAGAGGTCCCACCCCACACCAGCAGCAGTTGATGCCCCATGCTCTGGTCTGGGTGACTGGAGAACCAGAACTGGGGTTCTACAGAATCACAGAATCATAGAATGGCTTGAGTTGGAAGGGGCCTCAAAGATCATCCAGTTCCACTCACCAGCTCAGGCTGCCCAGGGCCCATCCAACCTGGCCTTGAGCACCTCCAGGGATGAGGCACCCACAGCTCTCTGGGCAGCTGTGCCAGGGCCTCACCTCCCTCTGAGCAAAGAATTTCCTCCTAATATCTAACCTAAATCTCCTCTCTTTTAGTTTAAAACCATTTCCTCCTGTCCTATCACTATCAGACCATGTAACAAGGGAGAACATCCCTCCTGTTTATAAGCTCCGCTCAAGTACTGGAAGGCCACAATGAGGTCTCTCCAGAGCCTTCTCCAGGCTGAACAAGCCCAACTTCCCAGCCTGTCTTCATAGGAGAGGTGCTCCAGCCCTCCGAGCATCTTGGTGACCCTCCTCTGGACCTACTCCAACAGCTCCACATCTTTCTTGTGCTGAGGGATTGTGGTCAGCATTTACCCAACAGCGAAATTCAGACTCAGTCTGCATCATAGCTGGCACAAAGGCTGTGCAGTCAAAGCCAGAGATAAATAACACTGATTACCGTTAGAGAAGCAGCCACCTCTCGACTTTGAGAGACCTGGCTTGCTGCATTAATAGCATCCCTTTATCACCAGCTGATTTCTCGGGTCATACGCTCAGATTTGGTGGCGTCCTTGGCTTAGAGTAGAGCAAGTGAGGGTTTCTTCCTGTGACTGCTGCAGACTGAAGCAAGAGAACCACAATCCCCCTTTGGCTTTTGTTCTCTGTCCTCTTCTGCCACTTTAGCAAGATTACTTCACAATTTCTTCATGGTAATATCATTCCATCCTCATCACTGTTCCTCTGCAGAAGTGAAACTCCAGTATGTGCCAAGATACAGTAATGCTTCTCCAATCCTCTCACTACGTTGTGAGGTCATGTTTTGAGCCCAAAATGTATGCCTGGTGTCCGAGTTTAGCTGAGAATCGAGGTGATTATGAGTATCATAAAAACAGCTACAGAAAGAGGGGTCTTACTCACCTCCTTTGGCAGTCAGGAGTTCTGCAGACAGTGGCTGCAGCCTGGCTTTGTGTCATTAGGGAGAGAACTTGCCTTCCTACATATTTGTGTAGAGTGGGTTTGTCTGTTATGGATTTATTTTTAATGTTGTGTTTAATGTTGTTTGAAAAATTGGGAAGAGAGAAGCTTGTTTGGAGGCGGCGGATGCGTGTCTGTATAATCACACATAAAATATAGTTTGCAAAGTACATTAGGACACTTTGGCACTAAATGCAATATTATTATAGTGATTTTTTTTCCAATCCATTCGACTTGCAGTTTTAAAAGACTGATGAAATGTGAAAAAGCTAAAATGAGGAAACTCAGCGAGTCAGGCAAGGGATTGATTTCTGAATAGACAGCACTTAGGATGCTCTCCTTAATTCCCAAGGCCCAGGTCTCTACACAATGGTAATGTGATAAATGAAAGCTCTGAATGTTTACAAGCTAACAATTAGGCCTCATAAGCACCAAATACCATTTTAATTCTGTGCATTGAACCTTAGCTAAATACGTTTCCAATTGGGAATGGATGGCAACAGCTTCCGTCGCTGGCCTAATAATTGTCACTGTAATTGCAAACGCCGGGGCTCTGCGGCAGGTTTGAATGGGAGGCAGCAGCTGTGTTTGCAGGTGATGGATTCATTGCTGGGAGTGCGTGCTCCCATTCTTCAGCATCTCCTTAATTCTGGGGCTTTCAGAGCATTTGGAGAACACAAAAGTCTCAGGCTGTGATGGAAGCCGGCCCACCCCTAAATCCCGAGGCTGTGGAAACGCGACCTACAGAGCTGAGCTGCGGAATGAGCTGACTGGGGGTTGTTTTACCACGAACAGCAGGGTGCACCTGCAGCTACGGAAGGGCCGGTCATTGGCCTTCCTCTCCAAGCTGAGGATGAGGCCTGTGAGAGCCTTTGTAGGGCTGAAAGCAGAGATGGAAGGAAGGAAGCAGCCGTGTCGCCCATTTCGCATTAAGCGCCTCGATTCGCACTGCCACCGCAGCACGGAAAGCAGCTTTTGTCTGGACGTGCGCGTTTTACACTCCACCTGCCACTAATTAAAAAGCAATAATTAAAACTGGAGCAGCCCAGTTGTGCTGCCTTTTCTCCCTCTGTAAGGCATGACCTCCCTGCAGCCCCAAAGCGAGCGCTTCGAAGCTCCCTGCTGGGCTCCTGGGCAGAGGTGCAGCAGCTCGTGCAAATGCAGCGAGCACAGATGGTCCAGGTTACTTCTGACAGAGGCTAATTTGGTGACTAAGGAGGTGCCAAAAGCCTAATGTACATGTGCAGACATCTTACACTCCAGCACACCAGCACAGGCTGCTCTGGCCCCAAACGAGCCTTGCTTCTCAGGACCCAAAGTCCCAGCTGGAAGCCCCTGGTCTTGGTGAAGCTCTCCTCCATTGTGTCTGTTTTATACTGCTGTAAAAAATTAATTATTATGCATACTCATTTTGTCTTTAAAAGAAAAACACATGCATAGAGATGTAGCCACCATCATATTCTTCCATGCTCTTTTGTTGTGCTCTTCTAACCCAGTTTGCACAGGCAGAGGTTATTGACATGTTTGCCCATTGCCCTTGCACTGTGGAACAGCAGAAAAGCACCATTTGGTCTCGTTTAGTGAGGTGAGAGGCTGCAAACATAGGTGATCAGATAGCATGTGTGATCCCCAGGATGCTGGGGAAGCCACGTAGGTAGATGGAGAAATGTAAAGAGATGTCTGGGGACATCCCAGAGCTGCTGGGTGTAGGGTAGAGGGTTTTACCAAGCACTGGGGGGATTTAGCAGGGAGCTGGCAGACCATTTGTGAGGGTACTATGGGCTGGATGTCCAGAAGTAAAGTGGAGCTTAAGGAGCTGAGTGGCTGCTGCTGCTTGGAGTTGATAAACTGAGTACCCACAAGCTTTGTGAGGTTTTATTTGGAGCAGTAAGTAGAGCTTGCATGGAGTATTGTGCTGACTGTCAGCATGGTGCTGAGTGTCATTCAGTTAGGGTAAATCATATGAGTCATCGGACATTGACTCAGCACTTCAATGAAATAGCAGCCACGTGTCCATCACACCAACAAGCTCTCAGCTCCTACCCTGGCTGTTGCTGTCCTTCTTTCCCTAAGCTGTAGACGTGCTTCCTTTTGTACTCACATCTCTGTTACAACAAAGTCACCCCATAGATTTCAGTGCAGCACACCTAGATTTGTGTCAGCATTGTTAGGGGTGAGGCAGGCTCAGTTCCACAAACAGGTTATTTTTAAAAAACATAGAGCAGGATTCTCCCCTTACAGTTCCTAGTGCCATCAAGTCAGAGGTGCTAAATTCACATCCCATCTTCCTTAAATATCAGAGCATTTGAGATCTAAGTCTACCCTTAGCATTCAGACTGCGTTTTATATATAGGGCGATAGATGTCACGGTGGGAAGAATTTGGGGTGTTACATAACACACCTTTAGTGATAACACTGCTCTCTCTGCTCAAGGGAAGGACTAAATTGTGTCCCTCGTGTCCTGTCTCAGCAGATGGGATAAAGATATCTCCTGTGATGCTTTTAGTTTGAGACTTACATACTGTTTTAGGAGGAGATGTGCGGATGACTGTGCAGAAAGCACAGACAAAATGCATCCATCTCACTGCAAGCAGGGCAGCTGCAAACAGAGAGCAAAGCACTGGGTACCCAGAGAGCTTTAGTTCTGGCTCTTGCAAGGAGATTCGGTTCAGGTCCAAACTGTGCACTCCAAGCTGCTTGGAAAAGCTTTAGCTGGTCCCTGCCAACCTCATGCGGTTCATCCCTTTTCTATTTTTTTCCTCCTCCTTTTCCACTTCACAAGTAGCTGGTTGACTGCCAAAGTCATGGAGGGAAAGGACAAGGCTTCTCTTTTCCTCCATGCTTGGATAATCCCATGAATGATGGGCTGACACTGGATGGCCAAATGCTTTCTTCTACCTTTGTAACTCCCTCTCTGCCCAGTGGGCAAGAAAAGCTCCACATCCCAGTGTTTCTAGTTCCAAGAGCTAGAACTAGTTTTGCAATGAGCTCACCTATTTAATCACTTTGCTAAATATTAAACTTGGACAAAAATCACCTTTTCAGGCAGCCCTTCCTCCCATAAAGTCACTGCCAGCATATTGTCCAAGCAAAGTGCTAGTACTGTGTATGAATCTGGACAAAAAGGGAACAGAATAGACAAACTTGTTTTTCTGTACAGTGCAGAGACAGTGAGGTGGCTGCTTCTGGCCCTCCCCTAGGCTGCAATTCGGGAGTACCTTTTTGTTATTAGATGGAATTTGTTATCTTTTTCCCCAGCTCAGAGTAGTCCTGAAGAGAAAGATGAAGAGTTCCTCAACCATCAGACCAAGAGGTCTGATCAGCCACAGCCAGACCCTCTGACACATCTCACAGAATCATAGAATCATTTAGGTTGGAAAATACCAATGAGATCATCTAGTCCAGCTATCGATCTAGACCAACCATCCAGCCATTTCTGTTCCCTGTTCCTACAAGCATTCATCAATGGGATTTCTAGCACTCCATCTGTTCCTCTGCTTGGAGCACCATTGGCCTGGAAAATATTCTCCAGTTTCTGACCTGAATCTCTCTTGTTTCATTACCTTTTGTCACACCCTCAGTAGACAAACAATTAATTATAATCCTCTTCAGAACAACAATTTTCAGGATGGCGTGTTCCCACTTCTCTGTTTCCTCTCGTGTAAGGCAGCTTATTTCTTTTGGCTTTGCCTCTCTGGTCATGTTTTCTAAGCTTGTTTTCCTTAACGTATCATTTGAGTTACTTCATTGCTTTGAGGTGCCCTGAGCTGCGCTCCATCGGAGTCACACCGCTGTGTCTTGCAGAATTGTACTGCTCTGCTCAGCCACCATTCACTTTGCATCCCCAAATGATGTTTTCTTGCACTTCTCTTGTAGGCAAGACTTGAAAAAGTCCAAGGTTTATCACTGATCACTTTTGCTGAATTTTTTCTACTCTTTCTCCTTGACTATTTAAATATCCCTTGCCTGAAGGTCCACCTTGTAAGAACATCCAACAGCTTTCCATGAAGAAGGCAGTGGAGCTTCCCACTGCTTTCCATTGCAGCCTACAGCAGCCTTCCTCCAGAAGCCCCTTGCCAGCTCTGTGCCCTGAACTCAGCTCGAGAGGCAGTGTGGTTTGTTTGCTCCATCTTTTCAGGATGCCTCCAGGCACTGCTTTCTGCTTCTTTTTATCGAAAAATAATCCCCCAGCTTGTTAGCTGCTGTGGGACCTGTGTGCCTGTAACTTCTTCCCTCTGAGTCACAGCATCAGAAACCTTCCCAGATGGTGCTTATGTTGACTCTCATTGGAAAAGCTCAGTAGGAGTGAAAATGAAACTGCTTTTTTACACTTTTAAATCAGTCCTTCCAGATAGTTCTAGGAACAGTAAAAGGTAGATACAGGGGTCTCAGCTGTGCCCAGGGCCCTACGCCGTGGTCACAAAGGACAGATCTTTAGCTGACGTGGCCAATCTGGCAGGTTCTTGCTGCTACCTCAACATTAGATTTTAAAATAAGATAGTAAAAAAAAAAAAAAAAATTGCTGAAGTGCTCAGGACACAACCAGACAAAACAGTTGGTGTTCCTCAGGAACTCTTTGTTCTGCTAGACAGGACGCATAGACCTGTGCTTTCCCTAAGTCACAGCACAGTGAATGGGAAATAAAGTTTTCTGACATAGACAAGAAGCATAGTGCAGGTGATATGGCTCATATATTGTTAAAGAACAGACTACTGCTTGTTTGTTTGTTTTCTTTTCTTTGCTTCATTTTCTCCAGCTAAAAGGTGTAACTGGGGAGAATCTGGGTGAGACTTCAAGACTTGGGCTCTGCTTGGTAGGACGGTGCCTGCATCCCACCGCTCTGTCTGTGCTGCTGACTTCACTCCATCCTCCCTTTCAGGTACGACAGCTTTGGCCGCCTGACCAACGTCACCTTCCCCACTGGCCAGGTGAGCAGCTTCCGCAGCGACACCGACAGCTCCGTGCACGTCCAGGTGGAGACCTCCAGCAAGGATGATGTTACAATAACAACAAATTTGTCAGCGTCAGGAGCCTTCTACACCCTGCTCCAAGGTGAGTTGGGCCTCTTGCTCTCCCAGCCAAACTGCACACGATGGATTATCCATCAGGAAACAGACATCGTCTTGGTAATCCCAGCACCAAAAGTCACCTGAATCCTCAGCACCCCAGAGCTCCCCACGTGCTGGTGCAGACACATTCACACCTACTTAGCCACATTCCCCAGCTCCAGAGCTGCTCTGCAGCTGTTTTCTGCTTCATTCTCAGCCAGTCCCCTTGCTGTGCAGTATAGCCCTCCATCATCATTGCCATTATTGTTATAGCAAAGAGGGTTGCATAAATCTAGCCATCCTTCCATCCGACCCCTTTACTTCGTTCTCTTTAATGGCTTCAACGTAACAGTCACTCTCCTCCTGGAAAAGGCTTCCAGCTGGTTGGCAGAATAATCTGATTCTTTGTTCACTTGCTGTTCAACCAGTCAGAAGGCAACATCCAGGAAAAAAAAGAAATGTCCATCTCTGTCCCCAGAAGCTCTGTGTTTGAGCTGAAGGGCTGCTGTGGAGAGGCACGGAGGAGGAAGGAGATGTGGGCGGCAGGGGTGGGGCTGATTTGCAGCTGTTGGAAATGAGCACGGTTCTGCAGGTGATGGTGAGGTGGGGAAGTGGAGGATTGATGAGGTGGAGGAAAAGGTGATGAAGTGAGAAAGGAAAGAATAAGGAGTGGTGTAGCACCTTTCTGCCTTGGTAAGGTATCTTAGTTTTCAGCTGGGACAGAAACTAGTGCATAAACCATGCCTACGTGGATCTCCAGGTTCTGAAGGCTGAAGTCTCCTTAGGATCCCCCACTCCTATTCCCTTGGGCCTGGAGCAAGAGAAGGGATCAGCAAACCCTTTGCTTTCTTCACTCCTCAGTTCTCATTCAGTCTTAGTCTATGCCCAATGGCAGCAGAGTGTCAGACATCATTTCCCCTTGTAAAGAACAAAGTGCTCCAAGTGAGACCAACATGTTCCAGAGTCACACTTGTTTCCACGTCTCAGGGTCACACAATTCCTTCCCCCTCCCTATAATAAGGCCAAACTTTCCTGAAAGAAAGTGCCTGTGATGCCTGAACACTGCCTGTCCTGCCTCTGGAGAGGGCAACTGAGAGGGTGCCAGCCCCTTCAAGCTGCACTCACTATTCCTGCAGGGCAGCATGATGACTTTGTCTTTCTTTCCTCCAGTCTGCAAAGTGGGTCCAGCCTACCCTGCCCCATCCCATCCCCTTGCATTAAGACGTCTGGCAACCGCACAGACACGAGGTTGGCTTCACCTCAAGAGCCTAATTAAGCAGTAGAGCCTGCTGTCGGGGGCCCTTTAGTGAGATAATTGGCTGAGATGTGATTTATACATGCAGAGCTGAAGGCACAGTTACATAATGGTGCCACGGTCAATTATCTCATTGTACTGCCCTCCAGCACAGGGCCACCGTCGCCATTAGGACATACAGTATTACAAACAGCTTCACCATCCTGAGAAGTATGAAACAATGAAACTGTTTGGATCTGAAGAAACACGCTTATACTGAAGTTCTGGATAATGTCACAGCAGAGGTGGCCTGTGACCTGCTGAGGGTGGCTTTCCCACAAGTGTTAGGGGCTCTGAATTCCCAAACTGAGGCACTTATTCATGGCATTGCTGTAGAAACTGCAGCAAGGGCCATTGGAGTTGTCCAGGGATGTACTGAGCACATCTGAGATGTAATTTCCCTTCCAAGTGTCTCCAGTGCATTGAGCTGGAGCTGTCCTCAAGCTCTTTGGTCATTTTTCCTGCTCATTTGCTCTCCAGGGAAAATGCATGTTGCAGATTCCCTTTGCATGAGAGGTGCTTGTGCTCTTTCCTTCTGGGCTCACAGCTCTGGCCAGCTTTCACAAATCCTTTGCAAACCTTTCAAGGAGCCTGGAGCACACTGTGAGCAAGCTCTGGCTACAGTCATTGTGGGATGGAGGTGTTTTATGGCTCCACACAGAGACCAGAAACAGAACCTCATGAAGGTGTTTAAATGCCTGAATCCTGCTGTTCTTGGTAGGAGTTAGAGTTCAGGCCCTCAGAATTACTTAGCTATAGTTCTACTCACAACTGTAGACTGTCATCCATAGACCCCCTGTCACCTCCTGGGATCCTCTGTCCCAAACTAAGCAACTCCCCATGTCAAGGATGGAGCCTTTTGCACTGAGCTAGGGCATTGCTCAGCCCTAAAATCCCCAGGTCAGAATTAAGCACGGTGCAAAGCTTTTGACATCCTCCAGTCCTATCCAAGGTTGTTATCAGGGCTGTCCATACACTAACTATTACATCAGGACTTAGAGATGATCAGGATACGCCTGGTGTTCCTGGTGAGAAAGACATGTCACCTCAAGGTCTCCAAGGTACCACTTGGAGAAGGACTCTGAACCACTCATTAGCTGTGGGACAGAACTGGCACTCATGTAGCCTTGAGCAGGACACCGAAAAAAGAACTTTGGTGAGGTCTGAGAAGGCATTTTCAGGAGGTTATGGGTTCCTGTAGGTTGGATGTAGAAGTCTGTATAGCTTACAGAGCTCTTGGTACTGTGGGATTTTGTCCTCTGGACTACTGACAAAGGGAACAGTTTTTCAAGGCCAAAACAGAGTGAAAAAATAGAGCATAAAACACAGCATCCAATAGCATCTGAATTTCATGTAGCCCTTGAGAAATGCCTTCAAAAGCCATGAAGAGTCCTATTTTGGGAAAATCACAAAAGTGGAGGATTTATATCCCCCACACTGTACCACACTGCTGGTAACAATCCACCATAACCTCTGGTTGTGTGGCACAGAGGAACATCACATGTCCAGTGAATTCCAGAGAGCACTTCCCAGCTGCCTGGTGATGAAGGAGGGAGAGCTACATCAGTTGTGCGGAGCTGTTTCTCCAATTTGATTTAAGTGGATCTCCTACCACTTGTTTCACTGCACCAAGCATCTAAGAACAAAAGAGCAAAACCCAGTTGACTGTCCCCTCTCCCTCTGTTTGGAGAATCAAGGGCTTGATCCTGTGGATTCCATGTCAAAAGACCATCATGTTAAGCAGTCAATGGTACAGCCAAAGTGCTCGGGTCTACACTGTGAATCACTGCTGTACATTTATAGTGGCAAAACCCAGTGCCACAGCAGTTTCACATCGTCATTAGGTTAACTGTGTACAGTAAGCTGAGCTGTGGCCCTGCTGAGATCAGTGTGGCAAGGCTCCAGCTGGCTGCGGCGAGAGCAGGAGCAGACTCACAGCAAAAGAGACCAACTGGTGTCAGGTTTCCTTCCCTAATTATACCAAACTGTGCTTTTTTGCTGATCTATTTCAGCCAGACGGGAGATGGTAATTTTGCTGTGACCTCGTTTCCCGCTGAGCTATGGCAGAGCAACTAGTGAACAAAACCCTCCTTGCCTCAGAACGGAAAAACAATTGACATGAATTTTTAATGGGTATTTTTATTCACAATTAGGTATTTATGGCAGCCTGAGAGATAGAAATGGTATTATTTTCCAGCATTTGAGGAGCTTCAGATAAGTCACTTTGTATAATGTGCTTTTAAAGCTATTCTGCCCTGCTTTCTTACCCTCTGTGAGCTGCTCTCTGCACAGAGAAGTGCCAGCTGGAGTTTCAAAGGACGAGGCTTCAGCCTGCCTGGCTCCTGAAGGATGTGCACGGGATATTGCTCTTCTCCTCTTCCACTCCTCAGCTCCCAAATCCTGGCCTCAGAATCTGCTGATCATTCAGGAGCTAGTGGAGGCCAGATGTATGGGAGCTTAGTGCCTCTGCTTTCTCCCCAAAGATGAGGTCTTCAGTTGCCTCCCAAGTGGAAGGGTTTGGCTGTTGTTGGGGGAGCTGCTTAGCATTAACTCGCTGTGCAATTTCCTGTTGCCTGCAAGATAGAGAATAAGCTGAGAAAAGTAGGTGGCCCCACTTTTCCATATATTGTAGTGAAATTGGGATCTTTGGGATATAAAAGTGTGGAAAGTTTTCAACAGGGCTGTGGTTTAAAACAAATATCTCACCAGCCAGTGTTTTAGCAACGGTCTTTAAGCTGGCCTAGAGGCAGAGGTTTGTGTCCTTCCGAGGGTATTACACAGCTGCTCCATTGATCCCTTTTCTCACACGTGTAAGATTGTTTACAAGACTTTGAGGTGCACAATCTCATCAGAATGAAAAAGAGATTGCCCATCTCTGCTTTCATTGATGAAACAACTACTTTGTGAGTAGGGTAACTGAGTGACAGAGTGCTTTTGGCTACAGCCAGCAGAAATGCTGGAAGAGCCTAGAAAAGCCTACAAGAGAGAGAAAATGAAAGGCTGTATCACTGGGCAGCCATTTTAAAAGATCTCTTTTCTGTCTTCAGACCAAGTCCGAAACAGCTACTACATCGGTGCCGACGGCTCGCTCCGGCTGATGCTGGCCAATGGCATGGAGGTGGCCCTGCAGACCGAGCCGCATCTGCTGGCTGGCACCGTCAACCCCACCGTGGGCAAGAGGAACGTCACCCTGCCCATCGACAACGGCCTCAACCTCGTGGAGTGGAGGCAGAGGAAGGAGCAAGCGAGAGGGCAGGTCACTGTCTTTGGACGTCGGCTGAGGGTGAGTGTGAGGAGCTTTGGACTCCACTTCCCATCTCGTCAGCCCCCAGGCACGTGACGGAAAGGGACAGGGATGATTTCCAGTGGCTGCAATAGGACAGAGAAATAGCTGTTCATCCTCAGTGGCACAGCCTTTATGGCCTGAATATATCCTGATGTCTCCTTATGTGCTAACCTTCTCTTAACCATCACACACAGTGTTGCTGGTTTCCCTGGGAGCCCTCTGTGTCGCTGGAATGCATCACCTCCTGTCAGACACCCCAGGCTGAGCCGTTGTGTCAGGCTGCTCAAGCAGGCAAGAGACATCACAACCATTAAATACTGCACCAATTAGTGCAAGCGTTTTCACAGAGTCGTAGAATGGTTTGTGTTGGAAGAGACCTTAAAGCCCACCCAGTTCCAACCCCTACCATGGACAGGGACACCTGCCACCAGCTCAGGCTGCCCAGGCCCCCATCCAACCTGGCCTTGAGCACCTCCAGCAGTGGGGCATCCTCAGCTCTCTGGGCAGCTGTGCCATGGCCTCACAGCCCACTGAGTAACGAATTTCCTCCTAACATCTAACCTAAATCTCCCCTCTTTTAGTTTAAAGCCATTCCCCCTTACCCTATCACTATCAGACCGTGTAAAAAGTCTCTCTCCCTCCTGTTTTAACTCCCTTTAAGTACTGGAAGGCTTCTCTACCTGTACTTCTGGCAGTAACATAGAGCTGAGCACTGAAAGCTGTGTAAGCATTATCCTTCACTGCGCTGCCTCAGAAAAATCTCAAGATCCCTGAAACTTGCTAATCTGTTGGACCTGATGAAGAGCTGGGCTCACATTGCCACTGCTGTTGTTCCCTGAAGTGAGGTGTTACCAACAGCTCCAGCCCAGTGGTGCTCTCTCCTCCTCTCTGTGCTTGAGACCAACGTGTTTTGAAAACATCGTTCCACACAGTGCACTGCAGACATGTCAGGGTTTCATTTTTAAAGTTCCTGCCCAGTAAGCCTATAATTCTTCTGGTAACTGCAGGCAATGTAGGGAACTTGTAAAAGCAGCACAGTCACCCTGCACCTTGCTGTTCTGAGTCGTGGGCTTATTCCTGGGAAGCTGCTCAGCACATGGCTAATTCAGGCTCTCTGAGAAAAAGGCTCAGTGCTGTGCAATGCTACCACCACCAAAGGGCAGCTATTTATTCACACTCAAACTTTACAGTAAATATTCATGCCCTGGTTTCTGAATATGTATTTCCCAGTCCTTGCTCTCCACCTCTCCCTGTTCCCTGCTGCGTGACCCCTGCCACTTCGGTGGGATGTTTCACTCCCACTTGTCAAGTATTGCTCCTGCTCCCCCCAGCCCAACTGCTCATCTCCCCTTGCATCCATAGCCTGACACACTCCCTCCTTTTTGTTACCAGGAGAAGAGCTGTGCAAGCAGCAGTGAAAGCTGCTGCTGCTCCATCACTGGAAAGTGCTGTGTGTCTGCAGATCAGTTAACACCAACCTTGTTCGGTTTGAGTTGAGGGTTTTTTTTATTTTTTATACTATATTTTTATTTTTATAACCAACAAAATTACCAGACGAGTCTGCCTGTAAGGAGACATTCTCCTCAGATCTGCAGCTGTGTCACAGCTCTTTGGTGTTCAAAGCCGTTTCCACTCATTCCGACGCAGCTCAGCTGCCCGCGTCAGTTTTATCTTCCAAAATCTTCACAGCAGATTCAAACGCAGAATGCGTCTTTGTTTTATATTGAACTGCATTTGGAGAAGCACTTGCAAAATGAGTTTTCAGGCCGGTCGCTTGCGTCCCTATAAATCTGCCAGCATTTATTCACATTTTGAGCCTGTCGGGGCTCCTAGTGAAGCAGAAGAGCACCTTACATCATGGAAGGACTCTGTTATGGCTCTGCTCAGGGCTTCAAAGTAGCTGAGGCTGAGGAGAAGCTTTAAGCAGCCTGCCTGTACCTGCATGGCAGCATCTGCACTCCTAAGACATAAACCTACGAGGTGCTAATTGCCTCCCCAGGGGCTGCCCGGCATTTAACATATTCTGTGTCATGTTCTCCTCTCCCCTCGCACCAGTAATTGCTGCTTTCCTGGCAAGGGGGAAACTTAGTGAAGTTCAGTTCAATGTGGTTTTGTTCTTTTGGGGAAACTTCAGCATTTTCTGCCATATGTGAGTAAATCGCTGCTTTCCCTCACCCCACTGCAAAGCCATGGTGCTCCATGGGGAAAGAATCATAGAATCATTAGGGTTGGAAAAGACCACTAAGATCATCTAGTCTAACCGTCAACCCATCACCACCATGCCCACTCACAGAATCATAGAAGCATAGAATCATAAAGGTTGGAAAAGACCTCAAAGATCACCAAGTCCAACTATCAACCCATCCCCACCATGCCCACTAAACCATGTCCTCAGTGCCACATCTCCATGGTTCTTGAAGACCTCCAGGCATGGTCTGGAGCTCACCCAGTGAGGCTGCAGCCCTGTGTCTCCCCATGAGGTCTTTGAGATGGGGAGAGCAACATCTGACGCCTGCAACCAGCACCCATCCAGCTGCCATCGTGCAGATCCATGACTTTTATGAGCTTCATGAGTTGTAGCCCTTCCTGCCACGTTTGCAGGGTGTTCTTGCGGACGGATGGCACATCACCATGAGCTCAACCAGCTCTTGGCACAATGAGGCCAATTTCTCAGCTGCCTGCTCAACCATCTCCAGGAAATAATATAGCATACGTGTTTGCTTATGGCAGGGTGAGGCACAGGGCAGGGACTCCTTCATGGATGAAGGGGAAGAGGCCAGCCCCCATGCCTTTTTCCCGCTCCTAGCAATGCTGACCTGATGCTGCGCTTGGCCAGACAGCAGAAAAGCAACACAAATGTGTCAAGGTAGCACTTTTCCCTTTTCACATCCCTCACCTCCTATGGAAAGCTGCAGTTCCTTGACTCACCCAGCAGCAAGGTATCTCTGCTAATTGTCCAGCCATAAATTCAACCCCCCACTGGCCAACAGCAGCACAGGCCCCATCTGCAATGAGATAAACTACTCCACGGAACAAAGCTCCTTCTTTCCTTTAGGCATTTTTTTTTTTAACATACATGAATTTTTCAATAAGGAAGGATGTAAAATAATCTCTGGCAATGGAGCAAATACAGAGCAAATAACAGAGACAGAGCTGCTGGCTCAGCTGTCTTATTTATTTAACCATGGAAAACCCTGTTGCAGATTGGTTCTTTTTCCCAAGACTATGTTAACAGTGACACCAAGACCAAGTGTCCCAAAGACTCACCAGCACCAATGTGACCAGAGAGGTCTTGTGGGACATGCCACCAACTGTTCCCAGTGTGTTCACTACTGAGGACAGTCCAGGATCATCTCCAGAACTTCTGCAAGGAGCTGAGCTCAGATATGGCCACCCCAATAACTTTAGCAATTCACTGGGGACATTGCTTGGTAGGCAACCATTTATCACCTGGCTGCTGTTGGCTTCTGGAGTTCTCATTGCAGAAGTATTGTTTGCACTCTTCTGCTGATGCTTGCCACAGCCTTTTTATGGGAAATCTTCCCTTGTTGTGCTCTTGTGCTCCCAGGGAAATGAATGCATGCTGTTTAATTATAATTTAAGCTAAAGTTGCTCAATAGGAAGCATTGGAGAGATCAGAGATGTTGGGTTCCCAACATCTCCTTTTCCAGAGCAAACTCAAGGATTAGATGGAAGTACTGTAGAATGTGAGTGGGGGTTAAATTTAGTCTCTTACACACTCCAGAGGGAGATCAAATGCACTATGGATTCGTATTTACCCTGCCTCAGCCCTGTACTGATCGCAGGCTTTGTCAAATACTCTGAGGGGCAGAAGCTGTTTGCAGGAGCTTTTCAGAGCTCTTTCAGGATGAGGACTCTGGGATGGAGGATGGCACCTTATTTAGCTGCTCACCATAAAACATGCTTGTTGGACTGAAGCCTGCAGCCCTGTCAGTGCTCCTGCAGGAAATTCACTTCTGTTCAAGGCATGCCCTTGAACAAGGATGAAAAGATTTAGCCCCCGTTCAGAGGCTATCTGGCAGTGTTGGGTTCACTTTACCCACAACCTTGAGGGTGATGTTGGCACTGCAACGGAGAGATTGCATCAGGAGGAGAAAATAAATCATTAAAAAAAAAATCACAAAAAAGACTGGTTCCAACAGGCCCTGCAGAAGTCCCTTGCCAGAGAGTGGGGAGGGTGGAGTGACTTAGGGCACCAGTAACGGGATGCAGAGGTTTGGAGCGAGCTTAAGAGCTACCCCGGGACCTGTTATTTGGTTCTTTCAGTGTGGTGCATGGCACTGCTGCTGGCAGACGGATCAGGGAGGCCACTTCCAGCCTGGATCACTCTCCCAGCCCTGCAAGAGCTCTTTCCAGCTCCCTTGGCAGAGGTCTGTAGCAAAAGCTGCAGCTGCTGGGCTGGAGTTGCTCTATGAATAGATGGAAGGCAGCGATGTTCTTCCTTCCTGCTTTTCTTTTCTTATTTTGCAAGCAATTGCCACTTCTGTTTCTTTATTTATAGCAGCAAGCACCTATGAGATAGCAAAGTGCTCTGTTAACTACATATGTGCATCTGTACTTAGAGTTTTGATACCTTTTTAATTATTTCCCAGCTTGCCTGTTACAATGGGGTTTTAGCTGATTTCCTTTCTCCTGCTGCCATTTGCATTCTATTTTAAACTCTACAACACATTTAATTGGAGCATTATCTACCTTTCCACACTCTCTCTTTCCTCAAGTCATACTTGCCTTTCACCACTGCTATTCATAAACCAAAAATCATTTTTACAGTTGCTCCCTCTTACATCACAGCACTGATTCCTTCCATCTTGGCTGGCCTCAGCATGTCTTCTTATCCATGGTTTTCTCTTCCATCCTCCGCTCCTGAGACTCCTTTTGACTTCTGGCTTTGCAGTGTCCCCAAGTCCCCATGTTTAAGCACTGAAAGCACAGCAGTGGTCCTGCCTTTCCCTCTCCCCTTCCTGCAGGGCTGACAAAGAATTCAGCACATCACTGCTCCATTGGCTCTACCAAATCCTTTCTGTTCCTGTTTAGCTCTCAGATACTCCTGCATCCCTCAAAATATAGTGAGAATTCAATATACACCCTAAAGTATAGCCAAGATCAAAGCTGCACCAGGGCTGAGGGCTGTGCTCAGGTCAGGAGGACTGGTTTTACCCAGAGCAGGATAAGGCAGGTTTTAACTTGCAGTCTGAGCACCACCCTGCAGCAACCCACGCAGCCTGGTTTATTGACTACAGCTGAGGGGCTGCAAAGGGAACTGAAAAAGCAAATTGGCTGTTTGGGGTTTGTAATTCACCTGAGAAAATCTGCACCTTTCTGGAAAAGAGGGGTTCACCAGCTGAAAAATGTTCAACAGTGGTGGGATGGAGAAGCAGCTGTCTTCAGTGGCAAGCTCATACTGGGAATGTGGGGTTTTCATCCTTGTGCAATGTTTTCTGCCGTGGTGATGTGCCTTTATAAATCTTGCACATGCAGCTAAACATGAGTTGTATTATCAGGTCCTTTTTGTAATGCTGTGCACTACAATCCCCGAATCAAAATGTATTCCTGCTCCTACCTTTGAAGTCGATACCTTTGATCTTTGGAAATGCAGAAGCAGTGAAGGTAACAGGAGTGTAATTATGCAACACAGAGTAACCCCAGGACAATGCAGCTAAAACTCAAGCTTTCACAGAAAAGTTCCTCCTCAATGCAACATCTGCAGTGGTCAAAGCCTCCATATTTCATCTCAGCTGGAAGGCTTCACCTCCAGTGCATGCAGTGTGTTCAGTAAACTCAGAGAAACACTCAACTTTAAGCCATGTTGACACAATATTCATTTTTTCTATTATTTTTTGTATATTTTCTATATTTTTCTATTGTATTTTTTGTATTATGTCCATGAAAGCAGAACGTTTATATCCCAGGTTTAATAAGCAGAGTATTTTGCAATATTCTTTGCAATAATTTGTCATTACATCTTCTGTGGGTCTATACTCCATCAGCTGTAGCAGTCCTAAGCCTAGGTTTGGGATATGGGCAATGTTCCTTGACCATGGTAATGTTTCAGAAGTATCCACTGTTCCTCTGCTTCTGTCCTCACTGAAGTCAAGAAGAGTTAGGCCAACACTTGGCCTTGAAAATCTTATCCAGAGGCAATGGACACCTGGGTAATCTCCAGTGCGACCTAGAGAAGTGTTTGGTGAAACAAGACCAGTCTTTGTAACTGAGTTTCCAGCCTCCTAATTCTCTGTCTCCCTCCTGTAGGTTCACAACAGAAATCTGCTTTCCCTCGACTTCGATCGTGTGACAAGAACAGAGAAAATCTACGATGACCACCGCAAGTTCACGCTCCGCATCCTCTATGACCAGGCAGGGAGGCCCAGCCTCTGGTCACCCAGCAGCAGACTCAACGGGGTCAATGTGACCTATTCCCCAGGAGGACACATTGCGGGGATCCAGAGGGGCACGATGTCGGAAAGGATGGAGTACGATCAGTCTGGCAGAATTACATCCAGGATCTTTGCTGATGGCAAGTCATGGAGCTACACTTACCTGGAGAAGGTAAGAGTCCTCTTACTGCTCACTGGTGGTGCATTTGGTGTAAATGGACTTTACTCCATTGACTTCAGCTGTGTTACATCACATCAGCTAGTACTGGTCCTTATGGTACAATACTCTGCTTCTGTGTATTCTACCTACACTAAGACACACGTAAGAACTTCAGTGCCAAACCACCAGAGAGCAGTTGAAAACAGCATGGAAAGTTCCCCTGAGGGTGGTATTCTTTCCCAGCCACACCGTGAGCATGACTTAATCCTGTAGACCTTTGGCATCTGATTTTTAGGCACAACATTCTTTTGCAGAGCTAACTGTAATATGGATTATCTTCAGGTGGAGTCACAGGAGTAAACAGTAGGGACTTCCAGTAGGATTTTCCGTGTGAAAACAACCTATACAGTCTGACATTCTCACTTCTTTGAGCAGCCCATTCCTGCTTCGTAAAAGTACATGTTATAAAAAGCACAAATCCAGCCAGACTATTTTAAATATTTTGCAGTGTATTCTGTAGTCAGCACTTATAGATTGGCATGGGACTTAATCTCTTTTGGTATTACTATTCATTTTTGCAGTACTCAGTGTCCTATAGATCTACTTACTGCATACCTGGGGCTGATATTTTTGTTCGTGGGTTTTGTAGAGAGCTTCGCCCTACATCAGTTTAAGGAAACTACAGTAATGTAGCTTTTAAAAAGCAGAAAGTACTGATTTGCACCTTGCATTATAAAATCCATGTGGATTGTTAGTTATATGAAAAAAACCTAACAAATAAGTATGGGAGGAGAAGTTTGGTAAGTGAGTAATAGAGGATGTTCAAACACTGAGTCATTGGCCATTGGAAGATGTCAGGAAGCTACTTCTTCAAGTGTTGTTTGAGTCTCTCTACCAGTTTTATTTGGTTAGTTTGTAAAAGCTATTGGCAAGGAGAATTTGGGTAGAGACAGCTACGTGTTATTGACTTGAACAGATGAGCATTCTAAACTTAGACCTTCCTCCCTGCATTAGCTGCTTCTGCCTCCAATCCGCTCCTGCTTGGGGGTACATGATGAGCTATACAGCTGCATACTGTCCCACACTGTTTCATCCCATGGGTGCAGGGGTTTATGAGAGATATTGGTGGTAGAAGGACAGTTGGGCTAGATGATCTTGTAGGTCCTTTCCAACCTAGTGATTCTGTGATTCTGTCTCACTTGCCTTATTCTCTGAATTGGAGAAATTTGCAGATTCGTTAACAGTTCAGAAAAATTTTGCCTGAAAGCCAGTATTTCAATCTGTTCTTTTCTCCTTCCCACCTAGTCCATGGTGCTGCTCCTTCACAGCCAGAGACAGTACATCTTCGAGTTTGATAAGAATGACCGGTTGTCGTCGGTGACCATGCCCAACGTTGCCCGGCAGACTTTAGAAACCATCCGTTCCATCGGCTACTACAGGAACATCTACCGGCCCCCAGAAGGCAACGCCTCAGTAATTCAGGATTTCACAGAGGATGAGCAGCTCCTCCACACGTTGTACTTGGGAACAGGGAGACGTGTCATCTACAAGTATGGAAAGCTGTCCAAGTTAGCCGAGATGCTCTACGACACCACAAAGATCAGCTTCACCTATGATGAAACTGCTGGCATGCTGAAGACAATTAACTTGCAGAATGAAGGGTTCACATGTACCATCAGATACAGACAGATAGGACCTCTCATTGATCGACAGATTTTCCGCTTCACTGAGGAAGGCATGGTGAATGCACGTTTTGACTATAATTATGACAACAGTTTTCGGGTGACCAGCATGCAAGCAGTCATCAATGAGACACCTTTACCCATTGATCTCTACAGGTACGATGATGTGTCAGGCAAAACTGAGCAGTTTGGTAAATTTGGAGTGATTTACTACGACATCAACCAGATTATCACTACTGCTGTCATGACTCACACTAAACATTTTGATGCCTATGGCAGGATGAAGGAGGTCCAGTACGAGATATTCCGGTCACTCATGTACTGGATGACTGTGCAGTATGACAACATGGGGAGAGTCGTTAAGAAAGAGCTAAAGGTTGGCCCTTATGCAAACACAACTAGGTACTCATACGAGTATGATGCTGACGGCCAGTTGCAGACAGTGTCTATCAATGACAAACCACTGTGGCGTTACAGCTATGACCTAAATGGAAACCTCCATTTGTTGAGTCCAGGGAACAGTGCTCGCCTTACGCCCCTCAGGTATGACCTCAGGGATAGGATTACTAGACTGGGGGATGTTCAGTACAAAATGGATGAAGATGGCTTCCTGAAGCAAAGAGGCAATGACATTTTTGAGTACAATTCAGCTGGCCTGCTCATCAAAGCCTACAACAAAGCTAGTGGCTGGAGTGTGAAATACCGCTACGACGGCCTAGGAAGGAGAGTCTCTAGCAAAACCAGCCATGGCCATCACTTGCAGTTCTTCTACGCAGATCTGACCAACCCAACCAAAGTCACCCATCTGTACAACCACTCAAGCTCAGAGATCACCTCCCTCTATTACGACCTCCAAGGCCACCTCTTCGCAATGGAGCTCAGCAGTGGCGATGAATTCTACATAGCCTGTGATAACATTGGCACTCCTCTGGCTGTCTTCAGTGGGACTGGCTTAATGATTAAGCAGATACTATACACAGCGTATGGGGAGATCTATATGGACACCAATCCCAACTTCCAGATCATCATTGGCTACCACGGAGGACTGTATGACCCCCTCACAAAGCTCATCCACATGGGACGGAGAGACTATGATGTGCTAGCGGGTCGGTGGACAAGTCCAGATCATGATATGTGGAAGCATCTGAGTAGCAATAACATAATGCCTTTCAACCTGTATATGTTCAAAAACAACAATCCTGTTAGCAACTCTCAGGATATCAAATGTTACATGACAGGTAAGACATTTAAATTAATTAACATATTCGCAAACTGCCATCCAGCTTGCCATCAGTGAATAGGATTCTCTCTCAGTATCCCTGTCACCATGAGGTTTTCCAGCATTCAGTGTAATGGACACAAGCTTTTCTTTGCCAGTTGACCCCTGTGTCAGAGAGTAGTTGAGGGCATGTTTAATTCATTAGCATAAACAGAGATTGTAATTCCCAAATCTGTTTCCTTTTCTTTTTCTTGGTGTTTAATCTCTTTACAGTGCTTCCAGTTGTTTGTTTCCTCAGATATCCCGAGTTTAGCTACAAATTAATGTCCCGATAACCTTTCTCTTTGTAGAGGGGCAGCTCTGTTTACACAGTTTTGCCAAGAGATTTATTTGCAACTAAACAAATGGCATGCAGATTTGTTTTAGCAGAATGGCAGCAGCAACTTAAACCTTTTATTATAGCCAGCCATTTCAGAGCACACAACAGTAACAATGTAGTTCAAAGTTAATCTGCCCCACAGAATTAACAATTTCTATTAAATGTCTATAAAAAGTGAGTGCATTAGACTTTAAGGCCAGATTTTATGGCATGTCTACCCAACAGTTTGACATAACCTCTGAACTGCTCCCCCAGGGACTTCATAAAATGGCATGAACATGATCTCTGTGTATGTTCTTTATACAGAAAATCATTCTGTAGGTTAAATGTCCCTCCTATACTCATACTTTGTGCAACACTGTAGTAATGTTTTAGAAGACAGTTCTTCTGGGACATTTTACCCTACATTCCCCATTGGAAAACCAGGTGACAGTCACAAATCAAATGTGCATACTTCTCAAGGAGATACAATTAATTTGTAAATGATCCTGCTTCGTCTATGACAACTTTCCCATATGCAACAATATTTGTGTTTCCCCAAGTTATGAGATTGGCTGAATAGCAAAGTGTTACAAAATAAAAATCCTGTGTTGTTTTATGCAGCTTGTTTTTCCAGCCATTAGGATCCATGCTTTCAGATTCTTCTGCAATAATCATAAGGATTAGATTGTTATTTTATTTAATGGAAAGCTGTTTTCTCCAGAGCTGGAAAGATGACACCATGAAGAAAGTGAAATATACCAAAAGACGCAGACTAAGATGCTGCGTGTTGGCCTCACTGTGAAAATTAAATCTGGCAGGGAATACTTCAAAATAAATTATCCTATCAGAAAAAGCTCATTTGTCAAAATGGAATTTGTTAATGGGAAAGAGTTGAGCTTGGGAGATTTCTCAGCAGAAATGTTGCAAACAGATCTTGAAATTGTCTAAATGACAAATTCCAAAATGATCTGAAAGAAAAACTCCTTTTTCATCTTCAACCTTTTCAAATCAACTAGTTGTAGAGAATTAGAACATAAAAATCAAGCAGTCAAAATCCAAACGATAGATCTTAATATGAAATTCTCGTCTTGATCTGATCTAGTAGTTGAACTAGACATGTTCATGACATATTTTGTTTTCCTGCTCAAGTTCAGACAGGACAAAATTTCAAGTGCTGTCTTGGAACATGCAAACAGTTTCCCACCCAGCTCTGATGATAACATCAAGATGCCCAAATCCAATACTTTAATATTTTATATGCACCACTTTTCCATTGTCTTAAAAATTATTTTCTTAGTCTTTAAAGAATACAGAGCCCTAATACATATTGTAAGTTTCTCTTCTCCCTGAGCATGGGCGAAACAGGTCAGGATTTGGGATGAGTGTTGTGGTCCTCAGCTACTGCTCTGCCATTTCTTTCTGATCTAGTGTCTGATCTGGAGTTGGCAGCCCCTAACCAAGGGGTTGGAACCAGATGGTCTTGGAGGTCCCTTCCAACCCAAGCCATTCTATGATTCTGCTGAAGCTCCGATGGACAGGACCGGTGATGGCAGCGTCCCTTTCATCATGACCAAACCTGTGCAGATTTGGGCACAGGGAACCACTCTCTGTCCCTTTGTCCTTAGTGAAACTCAACTCCCAGGACCCAGGCAGACACCACACACTGATCTCCAAATATAAGGTTTCTGAGCCCATGGGTACAAATTGGAGACACGTGGAGGGGAGAGCAGGAGCAGCAGGTTTTTATGTTTTGAGAGGCCCCATTGTTAAACATGAGTATTTTAGTGATTGTACACTTCATGGCACAGAGCTTTACTGCCAGTTTCAGCAATCCTGATGGATTGAACTGACATTTCCATTACATGTGTCTGCATTAAGCACTCTTTTTCTTTGCCCTCAAATGAATTTACTGTGAAATGTGTTGGCAGGGTTACTGTAGCCGAAAAAAACCTGTGTGATGTGAAATGTACTTTTCTGTCAAAAAAGTTGTCACTGCCTCTTGGCAAATTAATATTTTCCCCTCTGTTTTCTCAGCTCCACACCTTCCTCCTGTGGTGGGTTTTTTGTTTTTGTTTTTATTTTTATTCTGGGCATTCCGACACCTCTTCCCAAAAAGAACAAGCTCTTGTTTGCAAATGTTTTGAAAGTCAGTTTTCTGAGAAGGATCCAAAAAAAGCCTGTCTTGAACCCTTCCAGACATGCTGCATGCTTTTCTGCTGTTCAGAGTCCCTGTTCCGTGTCCTTTTCAACATTTGCGAAGTGCTCAGAAAACGATTCCTGCACCAATGCCGACCTTCACAGTTTTACTTTGTTCTCCTCACCACCTGGTCCTCAATATGGACATCAAAGGTCTTCATTTCACATGAGAAGGGGTTGGAAGCAGGCTGGCTTAGCGCTAGGCAAAAAAATAATCAAACGAGCCTTTAATTTCTTTCCCTCCCCCCAACCCCTCTGTTTCAAAGACCCTCCAAAAACAATCTGTACATTGAGTGAACAGAAGTGTTTTTATTACAGAGATCCTCCTCCTTCCACATGGATTGTTGCGAGGGCTTTTTGGACACCTGCCCAACCCCAACATTTTGGCCTGTAGGAAAACAAGCAACAGATAGTGTGATTGTTTGGCTCCTGGTTCTCCAGTCATCTGGAAGTGCCTTATTTGCCATTTGCATCCGTAATTTCTTTTCCGACCAGCTCTTCAAAACATCCATTTAGGGTCATGGGGGACAAAGAAAAAATATTCAAAGGTGCATATTTGATTCTTTAATTTGATCCCTTTTACAGACTGTTTCAGCGATGTTTATTCAGCTTAGCAAAATGAAAAACAAGCCCCTTGCACATCCAGCTTGGAGCAGAGCGATCGCTAACACCATCCCAGTTACATGCAAAACATGTAAGACCCCTGGGAGCTGGTATTTGTTAAACTTTACCTTCATACCTTTCTTCTTCCTGCAATTGCTATTTGTGTGCCAAATGCACACCATATTGCTTGGGGATTGCAGCAGGTGTGTCCATCTCTACAGCCCAGTGAAGGCAAATGAGGTGAGATCATCCAGTGCTCTGAAGTTAAGGGGGAAGCAATGCTTATCCCGAGCAGATCTAGGAGTTACTCAGCCTCATCGTTATTTCCTCCAGCAGGTCAGCACCGAGCTGCTATTCCTAGAAAGTCAGGGAAGGTTTTGTGGTCTCCTATCCAGTGAATACACTCCATGTCTAATCCTCAGTGTCCCACATCGCTTGGTTTTCCATCACATCCCCTTTAAGTGCCAATGGTCCCTCTTTTGCATAGGACAATAGTTTACAGCTTGTAGCCAGCAGTTTTCTTACCAACCAAGGACTTCTTCTAAGGAGTTTGTGAAAAGTAGCTGAGCAAAGTAATTCTGTATCTGTACACTTATTTTCACCATCCAGAGGTGGTCACTGCTACTGGAAATTGCTTAGAGGCTGGAGCACTGCAGCTGTGACACTGGGTGCTAGCACTCTCCAGGCATGGTTTGGGCCCTTAAGTAAGGCGAGTAGCACAAGCTCCCCATAGGCAGCATGGCTGATTGCTTATTGTGTTATGGGATGGAAGAGAATCCAGCAGTTTGGATGTGAATTCTGCCACCTCAGTTGGTGTCACAACCCAAGAAAAGTCTGTGGCCCATTTTATTTAACCCTTTTAAATAACCATGTCATGTAGCATGGAGGTTGATTTTAAATGTCACTATAGGTGATACTCAAACTACATGTTCTTAATAAAAATGCCAAGAAACTGAGGACTGAGGTGGAAATGTCATGAAAAAAGAAAAGGATGCATCCAGAACCTCTTCCATGAGCACATGCATCAGAACAGTGCTGTTCATCCTGAATGTCCTGGTATTCTGGCTCACTCAGCTCAACATTTACTCTTCAGCTTGTAAAGCTTTGAGAGGCCCCAGGAAGATAAGTATTCTGCTGAGATGTGCAGAGCTGACTGTAAGACTGGACAACATTTCTGTTCAGGTGGAGCATTTCAACCTCTGTTAGCGTTCCTGTGTTTCTCCTGCATCACTTTAGAGCAGTGTCTCATGGCTGCTGAAGTAGGGCAGCCATGGAGTTGGCTTTAATTTGAGCCATTTGGTCACTGCCAAAGTTTCAGAGCTGGGAAAGGGCAGAATTGGACTGAGGTTGGAGGTGGAAAGTCGTGACTTGGCCAACTTTAACACACAGTTCTTTCAAGGCCCATTAAGATTTGTGCTCTTCACATAAAGAAGGCACACATTGTTTTGGCTGGCCAGCTGCACTGTGTGGTACCAGGGTCCTCATTTGTGCCATTCTCCTGGGCAACCCTACTTAAGAGATCAGATAATCTGATTCATGCTTCTCTTCCTTTCCAGATGTCAACAGTTGGCTACTCACCTTTGGGTTCCAGCTACACAACGTCATCCCTGGATACCCCAAGCCAGACATGGATGCCATGGAGCCATCCTATGAGCTTATCCACACGCAGATGAAAACGCAGGAATGGGACAACAGCAAGGTGATTCATGCAACTACATGCTGTATTTCACACCCTTATCAGCAAAGTATCCAGTTGCAGTCTTTGTAAAAAAAACCTATCAGCCTGTTCTCCCAGATACGCTGGGAAATTAAGAGTGAGTCGATCCAAGGCAGCTTGTCTCTCCCCTCACTGAGTAATCACATTCTAAGTTCTTTACTGCCACTGTGGTTTTTTCCTGTGATACTTTCTGATAATCACTCAATGAAGTGGTGCATTGCTGTTTTTTGTATCCTACCACATACTGCAAACAACAGTTAAGGCCTTTGCACCAAGGATTATTGGTGGCAAATGAGGCTAAATCTTGTTACAGAATCATTTTCTACAGTTTCTATTATTATTATTGAGTCTGGTTTAAAATATCTTAAAAAAACAAGTCCCAGTACTTCCCTAGCAAATTTTTCTGCATTGCAGTGGGTCTCCCCAGAAAGAAGTTTTAGCTGATAGTTAACTTTCATTTTACCTGTCTGAGTTTAATCCCAAACCACTGTGTCCTGCTTTTAAAAACAGGCCTGCATCACAAGCCATTTTGGCAGATGCTGGCACAAAATTCAATGATAAAATTGGCAAGAAAAAGCTTTTACAGCCCAATCATTTCTCCTTCTCTTTCTGATGGGAATTATTCAGCTGAAAGATGGAGGCAGCACTGTTAAAGGTTAGCAACTGGGTCAGGGTCTGAGAGCCCTGGGTTACTCCCAGCCCTACTGCTTATCAGTTGCATGACCTTGAAAAAGTCATTTCCCTCTCAGGATGCTCGTTCCTCTCCTAGGCTGATTTTATTCTAGGGATGTTTTATCTCTTCAGTCTCAGTCTGAATCCTCTTTAGGATATAGATTCCTGCTTGCTGTTGCTGTATATTCAAGCATCACGAGAGCTGTGAGGCACCAATTTGGGGAGATCAGGAAATGCTTTTAACATTTCTGCTATTAAAACGGTAATGGTACCAAGCAGAAATTATCCCAGCTGCCTTCCAAGGCATGAATCTAAGAGTTCACTGAATCTAAGAGTTCACTGAAATCTCACTGTCCTGCAGTGGATTCTTGAGGTCCTGTACACATATTATTAAACCAGGAGGCAAAATACAGTGTCACATTTCCCCAGCCCCAAGGTATCACTCAGAGGTATGAACAAGATACTGTGAATTAATTACACAGTCATGTGTCAGCCCAGCCTTGCTACTGAGCTAGTTGCAGGGAAGACAGACTAAAATGTACCAGCTTCAACTTCAACAAGAGAGGTTTAAATGCAGACATATTGCTTTATAATAGAAGGGGAAGAACTATGCCTTTTGCTACCCTGGATGAGGGGATGCTTGAAAACCATTGTGCCACAGGAACTCAGTTGTGTTTTGGAGCTCAGACTCCTTTTTTGTTTCTCCCTTCCTTGGATTAAAGCGTGAAGTGCTAACAGGGCTGATTTCTGTAACGAGAAATAGCCTCAGGATTCCTCCCCCTCTTTGCTGTGACACAGAATCTCCCCAGGCAAAGCTGTACAGGAGAAGGCAGACAGGGAATGCTCATTCAGAGGTTGTGCAAAAGATCGTCTCTAAATTATTATGTACAGTACATAATAACACATACAGAACCACGACAGAGATTAATAGTAATAATATTGTTGTTATTACATCATTTCAGTATTACTGTTAAGCTTATTGAATAACCAGGTAATGTAATTGACAGCTTGAGGTGAAATCTGACACTTGCTTGTACAGAAGCTGGAAATAAAGCCAAGGAGCCCTCCCCTCCAGCCACCCATTTTAGCTGAATCTGCCTGAGTGAGCAATAAAAAGTCTCCCTGTCCCCTTCAGGTCTGTGAACCAAGAGGCTGCAGTGAGCCCCGTGCAGGGACCTGCCTGGTGAACAGGGGCTTTGTGCAGCTGCTGTGCTTCCAGATGAGTCACTTTGCATTCACAGGATTGAAAGTGGAACTGTTGCAGCTAGTTTCATATTCTCCCCCTGTGTTATGACAGCTACTAAACACAAGCATTTTTATTGCAGTCTACAGCTGCAGGATCGTGCTGTGATAGCAAGTGGCTCTCAAATGCTGCAGAGCAGGATTCCCTTCCTTTCTGTCAGCCCCAGCATATTGTAGACATATATTTGCAAAAAAATAAACTCGTTCACGTGTAATACCTGAACACATGATCCATTTTCTCCTAAACCTCTCCATGCATCCAACAGTGCTGCTTCACGTGCAGTTCTGTTTGCTCGCAGCCACACACACACGTGCTCCCAGATGCAGTCAGTATGTGGAGTAAAATACAAACTTTTGAAAGTCTTACACAACAAATGACAAAGTTAAATGGAAACCTGGGAAATACTTTTTTTTAATGAGGTTAATCACACGTGCAGAGCATTTGGAAGGAGCCGCAGCTCTTTTATCATTTACAAGTAGCCTGGACAAGGCACTGGACAATGCTTGCTCTGTTTGAAATCCAGGGATATTCTCTGCATGATGTACCACAGCTTTCTCATCTCTGCCTCTTCCGATCCCTGGTTTCTCTGGGTCACATCCCCCCTTGTGATAGACCAAAGCAAATGTGAGTTGCTCCACTGGCTCCGCTGATCAAAGCCGCAGCCGCAGATTGAGTGGGTTCTTTTATCAGAGAGGAATGAATAACAGGAGCACAACAGCAAAGCAGCTAACTCCTTGAAGTGGCTGCATCGTATCTCTTCAGCATGCATAACCAGAGGGCCCTAGCATCTCCTTCAAAACATTGTTGGTGCTTGCCTTGCAGGGCTGCAAGATGGGAGCGATAACTCTGACACTGGGCACCCACCAGCTCAGGAACAGCCAGCATGTCATAAACCTCACACAACGCCCTGCAGCTCTGGAGTGATATTTAAAATCCAATACACTTGTGCAGCACTTCCCCCCTCCACCACTCTCCCTGCAACCACGAGGCTGTCACTAAATTGTTTGTTGAACAAGTTCAGTGTTATTGGCCACCAGGGGACTCTGGGTGACCCCTGGCATATTGTGGAGCTGCTGCACCGGAATCCAATTCTATTTTTTTTTTTCTTTTTCACCTCGTTCCCTTTTGTCTTGTTGAACTGTCAGGTAATTGCTGGAGCCAGAACAACTCTATTTGCAGGGAGGGATGTTTGGGAAGCAGTGCTTATATTGTTAGCTACATCATATCGTATTAAGTATGCTTCTCTCCATCCCACAAGCACTGGGCCTCCAGGAAGGGTGCTGCTCTCTGCAGTGCCCAACACAGGCCGTGCTGCAGGAGCAGCACTTTGGAGGCTGCTGGGCTTTCTGCATGGCCTCTCCCAAGGACATTCCTTCCCTTTTGAGGAATTGGCTCCACCAGTGGTCATCATTCTGGGAGATGTGAGCACCCTCATGATGCAGATGCTTTCTTCTGGACGTGGGCCATCATGCTGTCCATCAGCCCCTTGTTGTGTTTTTTGAACTTTTTTAGCCAGTTTTCACTCAATCTGATGTGGAGAAGAGAGCTGAAGTCTCAAAGGCACTGACAGAAGTCACAACTTAGGCCAAGCATTTTGGAAGAAGTGATTTTCTGCGTTGTAACACGTATGGCAGTAAGAGAAACACCTATCTGTGTGTAGTGGCAGGGGATGTAGAGGACCTTGGCCACGTATTCACGTATTTCACATCTTGGGTCCTTGACGGGAAATTAAAGCTTTCAGTCTCACGCTGGAAGGCGGTTTTTAAAAACTACAGATGATAGGATCTGCCTGTGATATTTTGAATCCTCAAGAGGTGCAGGCAAAATGCAAGAGGCTATTCAGGGAGCTCTGAAATGTGCCGTTCTCTTGAGCTCTGTGCAGCAGCAAAGAAATGATGAAGGTCGTTCTCTTCTCTCCAATGGGTTGTTACTAGATAAAGTGAAATGTCACCTAAGGACATCAGATTAAAAGAAGCTGTGAGGAAAAACAAACCCGGTCCATTTGTCACTCACATCTAAGAAAAAATATTGAAATAAAATAACTATGAATTCCCTTCTTTCTTCCTTAATGCTGGTTTTACAGATACCTTCCTTTACAGTTGCTAAAAGCAGTGGTATTTTTTAAAGAACATTATATACCACTGCAGCCTTAGATGGAAATTTTCTGTTTGCCTTCCTTGCTAGTTCATTAAAATGAATTCTAAGATGAAACAGAAATGGTAATTTCAAAGTCAGGGATACACTGCCTCTTTGAACTGCATGTAATCTGTTTGCCTCCACCCCCTTTCTATTAACAACAGAGCATACAGGCTAGCTATGCCCTGGTTTGTCTGAGTTTAGTGGTTTTTTCTTCTGTTGGATGAGTTTGCATTTCTATTTTAAAAAGAGCTGTTTCCAAATACACTTTTTTTATCAACGAAATGCACTCAAAAAGTCATTTCAAAGTCATTCTAGGCTCATTTTCAAGATAACAGAGATGTGTTTTGTTATTATAATAGTTAAGTGATGATGGCGTTCAGCATTACAACATTGTGAGTGTTCCCCTACTTCCTCTGTTCTCCTACTTCCCTACATAACAAAAGATGGGGAGAACCTGTGTCATGACATAGAAGGGCCTGTATCTAGGCCTGTGTCTAGGCCTGTAACCAGTCCCCAGTGGAAAACCATATGGATGTGATTTTGCTCCAAATTAAGACACCAAAATTTAAGTCTCTGCCTGTGAACTTGGTGTCCAAGCTTCCATTATAGCCAACAGAGATTTACATCAGGCACTGGTGCCATCTGAGATGTCCCAGATTTTCTGTTTCCTGGCCTTCCTCATGGCTACAATGTGGGTGACCTGCACCGTTCTAAAGGAACAACTGGTGGGCCAGTGGGGCTCCCTGTAGTGTGTAAAACAACATCAGACACCATTTGGGTGACTCTTCAGTGGAGCCCAAAGGACTGTTCCGATGACCAGCTGCTTGGGACTAGGGCTGAACTCAGGGCTGAGGTCTGTAAATGTAGGTGTCACCATGTGTGCTAGATCCATGCACCCACTGTGGCCTGTCAATGCCTTGTCCTTACAGGCAGTAGACATCACTAAGAGAGCTGACCACCTTCTAGGCATTAATTTTAGATAAAGCTCAGCCACACTCCAGGCTGCAATGACTGTGCAAAGTAAGGTTTGGTCCGTTTGTCTGTACAGAGACTAGACAAGCAGTGTGGCCTACAGTGCTGCTCCAGAACGACACAAGTCACAAGTGGTCTCTAAGGTCCCTTCCAACCCACACCATTCTATGATTCTGTGACTGCCCAGTTTCTTTGCCAGCAAAGGTGATCAGAACCCCAGTCTCACAAACATACCACCTACAGTGTCTCTAAGTGGGCATACAGCTGGAGGTCAAGAAGGTCCCATTTCTGTGGCTTTGGTCAGTCATTTCATCTCTGTCTTAGCCACCAGTAGTGTCAGTAACAGTCCTGCCATCACACATGCAACAGGAGAATTACTTTCCCTGTACAGAGGAGATGTGTCCTGCCGAGATGCCGAGAGGACCAGCACATCAGTTGGCCTTATGTCCTGTCTGAGTGTCCTTAGGCAGAAAGTGACAGTGCCATTGCTGTTAGCTCATGTGTAATCCATTAAACCTCTAAGTCCTGCCAGGAAAAGGGTGGATGTTGCTTATTTTCTTTCTAAATGGTATCCAGATGAACAGTGGAGTTGTGGAAATTGTATGACTTCATATAATGCCATGAGGGCAGCTTGATTGTAGACAAAGGGAAGGCCCTGTATTCTATTATTGTGTCATAAATTGTGAGAAAAAAAGACTTGCAATATCTGGCTTTACTTCTGTAATGGACCATTGCTGATCTAAATTAAAAACTATGGAATATTTGAGTATAAGTTTGAAAATTGAAAAGTTTGACCTCAGTCCAGAGAGTCCCAAGCACTGGGCTATGGAGGGTGATGAAGGTAGCTCATATCACAGCTGTTGGCTGTGGCACCTGCTGTATCACAGCGTGTGTCAACCAGGCTACAATCCTTCCTGAATTAATGGCAAACCCTAGGACACCATCCATTAAACTTCACTGTACAGCTGTTGTCATCACTAGACTCCCAAACAACATTTTAGAGTAACAGCGTCTTAGAGGGTGTCTCTGCTACCAAGGAAAAGCAGTCTAGGACCAGTCCCTGGCCCTGAGGCTAGGTGGCAGTGACCTTGAGAGCCAGGAAACATGTCTTGGAGAGACCACTTGGAGGGGTCTGAAATCATACCAGCATAAAATAAACCCGGATAAAATAAAAATTAACCACTGTGTATGATAAGAGGTCCAGTGCCAGTGCAAGACCTCACCACTCAGGCTTCTGTCATTTATAAATGTACCATCATGGACTGTGTCCTACTTGTCCAAACCATGTCTGGTGCTGCCTAATTTTTCAAAGTTCCCCTCTCCAGGGTAATATTGAATAGATGCTGCAATTGATGCTAGGGATCCCTTATCACAACTGCTGGTAAATATAGTGATGTATTTACAGAAATAGTGATACATAAATGACCCCAGGACATAGAAATGCAGAGCAGAAGCCCTTATTAATATTCTTGAGTGAAGGATCTTGCACTAAATAGTGGCTCTGTGTGAGCAATGCGAAAGGCCTTTTCCCATTGCTTGTAAAAGTTACTGAGGAAGTTGGAAGAGCAATGTGACACCTTTGTGTAGTGGGGAAGGATCACCTAGAGTCAAACCTTATGAGATGCACATGAGAAGAATGTATCCCCATTTAAACCTCTCTGAAGATGAAATATCTAACCAAGGTTGTGCAATGTGCACTTATTTATAACTGTGTTTCATGGAGCCTGGAAACCTAATTGTTCCATGTCCATCATCGGTGACATCTACATTAATTACGTCCATCTTTTGCATAATTAGAGCTCTGTTCAGCTGGCAGGGGAGCTGGGCTCAGCTCCCTGCCAATCTGTTAATTATATCACTCTCTAGGATGTGTGTGAGATCCCCCACAGACAGCATAGGCAGGACCAGAAAGAGCTCCTATTGCTTCTCCAGCTATTGTGCTAGCAATCGAAACGGGCACTGGAGGGGCTTTCTCCATTTTCCTGGCACTTTGAATAAAAGTCACTCATAGGTCTTGGGTATTTTAACTTGAGTAAACCCAAAACATGCCCTTGAACTTGGGTACCTATGTTTCCTTTTAGTATTCTCCTTTATAGAGCAAACTGCTCACAACCACCAGGCGAGTTACAACGCTAAATCCTTTATTTTATTTCTCCAGTGCTTTGAAACCTGTCCCTAAAAACGTCCACCATGGAAGTGAGGGTTTCTTTCCCTTCCCGCACCATGTTCTAAGCCATAGCAAAGAGGTCCATGCTGAAATGTTTGCATTGTCTGAATTGTCTTCTGACAGCCAGAGAAGGATGTGAGCCTTTTGCGTGTGGACTGTTTAAGGCAATATCCTTCATGGATGTTAAATTTCCTCGAAATAATTGGAGTGCAGCAAACTTTTCTTTGTAGCCTGTTTTTAATCCTGGATGTCATTACTTTATTGAACTGAGCCATTGGCAGTGCCAGGAGAGTTTTGTTGTAGCATCCTCTTGCTTTTGTGAAATTTGAGCAAATAATTGTTCATGAGCAGGGCTCTGTAAGAAGACTGTGCTGCCATGAATTGATGAGAGCGTTTCCACAGACATTCTGCAATAATGATGAGCTGCTGACTCGCTGCGTGCTTGCTCCATTATACACTAACAGCAAAAGTGACTTTGTATTGTACCTGACTACAAATGATCCAGGCTGCTGCCTCTCTGCAGTTTTTCTTCTGTGTGAGCCAAAACTCAAACATAGGTGTGTCCTAGCTCAGGGAGCCTGGCCCGTTGAAGGGGGTTTGCAGGAAATAGGAGTTGGATTTAGGGCCCTCCTTGACTTTTGAACAACATGCTTTGGCCAGGCTAGAATGGGACATAGAGGGGTTATGGCAACTTTGAGGGTCACACCTGCAATGCAGGGCTTTGGAAGGTAACACAAGGAAATACAAGGAGAAATTCAAATAGAGGGAACTGTTACAAATACTTCAACGCTTTCTCACAGAAACCTCAAAACATTTTATAAAGCATAGTGGCTACCAGAATCTCTATGCATGATTTCATATTTGTGGATGGAGAACACTGAAGCATAAAATAATAGCTCAGCTGTCGGAGTCCAAACTAGACACCCTCACACCATGAAGGCGAAATCTCATTTCTCCCTTTACCTCCTTCAGTCTGTAAGTGTAAATACAATTCTGTTTATCGAAACATGAAGTGTTAGGGAGATTGACCTGACAACACATCTCTCCCACTAAAAAGAATTAAAAATCTAAAAAAAGATGAGGAGGCAAAAAGAAAACAGACATGGAGCTCTTCATTATATGCTTTTCTACTGGTTCAGCGTGCTAAATAATGCCTTTAGGTCATCAGGCCCTTCCTTCTAACACATCTCTCTCTTCTTTCTCTCCATCCTCAGTCAATTTTAGGGGTCCAGTGTGAAGTGCAGAAGCAGCTGAAGGCCTTTGTCACCCTTGAGCGCTTTGAACAGATCTACAGCTCCAGCATCGCCGGGTGCCGGCAGGTCAAGAAGAACAAGAACTTTGCCTCTGGAGGCTCCATCTTTGGCAAAGGCGTCAAGTTCGCCATGAAGGACGGGCGTGTGGCCACCGACATCATCAGCGTGGCCAACGAGGATGGGCGGAGGATCGCAGCCATCTTGAACAATGCCCATTACCTGGAGAACTTGCACTTCACCATCGACGGGGTGGACACGCACTACTTCATCAAGCAAGGGCCGTCCGAGGGCGACCTGTCCATCTTAGGCCTCAGTGGCGGGCGGAGGACCCTGGAGAACGGCGTCAACGTCACGGTGTCCCAGATCAACACAGTGCTGAGTGGAAGGACTAGACGTTACACGGACATCCAGCTGCAGTACGGCGCGCTGTGTCTGAACACTCGCTACGGGACCACTTTGGACGAGGAGAAGGCCCGCGTCCTGGAGCTGGCCCGGCAGCGCGCCGTCACCCAAGCTTGGGCCCGGGAACAGCAGAGACTGCGGGATGGGGAGGAGGGTATTCGCTCGTGGACAGAAGGGGAGAAGCAACAAGTGCTAAACACAGGCCGGGTACAGGGCTACGACGGCTATTTTGTGATCTCAGTGGAGCAGTACCCAGAACTCTCAGACAGCGCCAACAACATCCACTTCATGAGACAGAGCGAAATGGGCAGAAGGTGACAGAGAGGGTCGATACGGTGACTTCTTGCCAAAGACAGCTACTCTTTTGTGGCCACTTACCTGACTGTGTTGTACTCAATCCTTTTTCTAAACTGAACAAGGTGTGGGGGGGAGGAAAATAGAGAAGGAATAATACGGTTGCACTGTAACTCATGCAACATTCATTTTTTTCCCCTTTAATTTGGCCTTCACACGTTTTTCGCAATGAACAGAAGGTATATTTTGCCGTAGTGTGGTCACAGTGAAATTTACTGTCTCTTGTCCTTTTTATTTTTCCCTTTTGTGAGGAATTTGAAGTGGGGAGTCGTCAACGTACGTCCTTAGGTGTGAAGTGCGAAATGGGTGTCTGTGCTAACTTGTGTCATCCTAACCCTTTCTGATCTGGGGCAGGGACAGATAGCCTTCCACCCAAAAAATGGAGAGCCCACGGCGTGCCGGAGAGCTCTTCCTGGGAAGAAAGGAAAAGGAAGACGACACTGATTCCTAAACTCCGAAAGCGACCGTCCGAATCATGTGCCTCAAAAGAGACCTTACAAGTAGTTTTCACGTTTCACTTGGGACTTAAAGTGTTTTTTGGGAGCTCCTGCTGAGCAGAAGTAGATTATAGAGGCGAAGGAGCTGATTATATTAACTTGCAAGATGATTCTCTTCCTTCCTGAACTGGAATAAAAAAAGAAAAAAAAATCAGTCTTTTTTTATTATGAGAGTAGATACTTTTTGTTTGTTTTTGTGTGTGTGCGCAAATCCTGGTTTTAGTTAAAACCTAGCAAAAGCCAAGAAAGGGACTCCTGCTCTATTGAGAAAAGCTGAAATAAATCCTCTCTCTCATACGTAGAGCTGTTCTATAGGTGGATTTAATGCACCCATGTTGTACATTTGCTAATGGCATAACTTCATTAAATGTATAGTGTTTCAGTACATGAGGCTACGTGTTTAACAGTCCACTGTGCTATATCTGATAAACCCAGTTAATTTTTAGGAAGCTGATTTGAATTTGAAAGTAGTTATAGTATCCTAGTGACATACCACTGAAAATTAGAGCAAGCCAAGCCCTGCTTTTCCTGATTCTGGAGCTTGTATTTATTGGCTGGGAAACGCAGTTTTGAGTAGCATGCTGGCAAGTCATTTATGACTATGGCAGATAAATGTCTCTAGGGGACCTTGGCAGCAGGGATTTTAAAATGTTTAATAAGTAGCAACAGCTTGTGCGTGGTGGGACAAGAAGGAGAATCTTGGAATCAACCCTCTCACTGTTTCCTACCCGAGCTTGAGTTTAGTGCCCAGTTGACTGTTAGCAGTGAAGAGGGGGGAATTTGGATAGAAATGCCCACTACAGAGGGAACCAAGTGCTTTACTAAGAAACTGCTGACAGACTTACTCGGCATGCTAATGTAATTTGTATTCACATAACCTCTGTGCTCTGGTATTTGCAAGAGTCCTTGAAATTCAAGGGAAAAAGGAGATGAGCCGAGCATCCTCTTCCCTGCCTGCAGCAGCCCCGTGGTAGCCAGGGGCCATTGCTGCAGGCAGAGGCATCTCCCACTTCTCACTGGGGCTCTGGCTGGAGGTGGCCAACCCTGGTCCCAACCAGCATCTCCATCACACTGACACGTATGTGTGTCCTGACTCTGAGAGCTCCCGTTGTGTCTCTCTGAGAACATCTCAGTCCTGTGTTTTTTTTTTCCATCCACTTCAGCTTTTGCTTCCTGGCTTTGCCGAGACATGCAAACCCATGCCAAGGCTGTTCCTTTGCTCAGCACCCTACAATGTGCCCATGTCCCCAGAGCCACCACTGCTGGCATCCTCCAACCCAACCCAATACTTCTCTGCAGGCTCCATCCCCCAAGACAACGCGTGCTGGGCACGTGCTGCTTGAGCAGCGAGATGTTGGCAGCCCCAATGCAATCACAGTTTCCCTGTAGATGCAGGCTGCCAGCTCCAGCTGCCTTGCCTCTCTGTTCCCATGTGCTTGCCAGGAGGAAAGTGATGGGATGAAAGTTCCCCTAACAGACTGTTCCTCCTCTGGTTCTCCATCCTTCGTATTTCTGGCTGCATGGCCAAAATTTTGGCAGCCACAGAGCCCCAGGACTGACCTTCCTTGGGGCCACCCACTGGTACAGCCCTGAATTTCTGGTGGTCCTGCCTGTCTGAAGCAAGGGTGATGTTGCTGATTCCATAACCAGTGTCATACTCCCCACCATCCCTTGCAGCACTCAACCTTTATGCTTTGGCAGGAGTGCATTGCAGGCAGCTGGGCTAGAAAGGGCATCCAGCCCCGGCAGAGCCAGCTGGGAGCACTGCCATTGCCTGGGCCAGCTCAGAGCTTTGGCAAGAGCTGGTGAAAAGGCTGTTTCATTACTGCCTGTGTTGCTGGTATTGAGCCCTTGGCAAGCCTCAGTTGACCTTAGGATGCTCTGGTGGGGATTGGGGCAGCATCAACCAAAACAGCAGCTGCCACTCACTCGAAGGAGGCAGCATCACCTTCCCAGGGCTACCCATCTGCCCTTCCCTGGGTTACACCAAGATTCCCCCAGCTCCTTGACTTTATGGTAGCTTTGAGTGACTAAAAGAGCACACGTGGAGCAAAAAGAGACCTATGGGAAGCTGAACAGAAAGACATAAATGCCCAAAAAAGAGAGTGGTGTGGGCAGAGCTCGATGTGCATCCCACTCCAGTGCTCCCATCCAAGCGGCTCCAAAGAAGCAGTGCTTCTACATCCGTCCCCATCCACGTGATACAATGCTAGCAGAAACGGAGCAAGAGCAAACCACACTGCCAAGGAAAGAGATTCAAGTGTGAAATATTCCTGCTGCAACTCTGTCAGCATGAGATGGCACCTCTACAGCCTTACAGACTCTACAGGTTATTACACAGGCTAATGACTTTGGGGAGCTCACCCATTTTTCAAGAGTCTCACGGTCCCACCTAGAGCAGGGAGCCTTCCTTCTCTGTATCCCCAAGCTCTGTGGACCTGCACCCTGCACCTGAACTGTGAACATCATGTCAAAAAAAGGAAAAAAATACGTGTGTATATATATACATATGTACATATATCTACATACACAAAGCCTTGAACCAAAAAAAAAAAAAAAAGGATGGCTGTCCAGTGATGGATACAAACCTGCCTGAAGACGTCTACTTCGTTTTCTGGTGATGTGGTGCTGGGCACCCTGCTCTGAGTGTCCCTGCCAGAGCAGGGGTTGGGCCAGAGGGACCCAGAGGTCTCTGCCAACCTCAACCTTTTGGTGATTATGTGATTATGTTCCTGAAATTTCAGCCTCTGTGAAACCTTTACCACTTTACTTCCCACTTTGTTAATGAAAAGTGCTCTTTCTACAGGACCCCGCTGCTTTTCCATGAAGATTAAAGAAGGAGCAAACAACACAAGCACTGAGCCCCTGCCAAGCAAGGGGCTGCTCTCAGCAGCCACCAAGCATTTCTATTCAACTCCTGGCCCCGTAGCCCTTGTGTAACGCCATTTGCCTCCCCACAGGACCACATTGTGGCTGCCCAACCCTTCTTGCTTTGCTCATGGGCAGTGGATGCTCACTTCTGGAAGACCAGGATATCCTGGGTACCAATCCCACCATGCCAAGCCTTGTATCCCATGGCTCTGGAAAGCTGGTCGGGAGCATCACCATCACTGTGCGAGAGTGTTACTGTGGCCTCATGGGCATTCATGGCTTGACTCGGAGATTTTTTGGGTTCCCAAAAAGAGGAACCCCTTCAAAATGCAAAGGATTTTCTTAATTTACTTTTAACTCCTGAGAGTATCTCCATCCTGAAGGGTTCTGTGAAGGACTGGGACCAAAGCTGGAGGAGAAACTCCAACATCCCACGCTGCGGGGTCCCGATACGAGTGGTAGGTGAGGGCTGACAGCTCCAGCCCTCCACAGCCACTGCTGGTACCAAAATGTGCTTCATTTGGAGATGTACCAGTCATGGGAGCGACTGGATCTGGACACAAGCTGGTGCCATGAGGGCTCTACATCTGTGAAACATCCTGCACGCTCAGCCCAAACAAAGCAAAACTAATTTGGCATCGCAAGAAATGCCAGTGTTTGTTTCCTCTGAGCTGTTTATTTTTTAATTTATTTTTTTTTTTGTCCTTTTCAACTGAAGATCGGAGCTGGAAAAATCATTAAGCAGCGGTGACCAGAGGGAATCACGTGGCTCCTCATATTTGTGTCATCACAGCTATTGATCAGAGCCACCACGAAAATGGGACAACAAATCTCAGTGATACGGGGTGGGATCCAATGAGACAAGGTCATTACGAGCCTGGTGCTTGGTTTGGGTGTAAGAGCCATGGATGGCTGGGAGCCATCCCCAGCACCCCATGTGGCTGCAGGATGGAAGGAGCGAGGGCTTTCTGTAATATATCTGTAGGTGCTTTATTGAGCATAGGGAACCGGGTGAGATTCTGCTCACAGAGAGTGTAACCAGAATAAATCAAAATGGTTAAAAAAAAAAAAAATTAAAAAAAATCTAATAAAGTTCTTTTTCAGCTGCGACATGTAAGTGTCACCGTGATAGATGGCAGTTCAATCCTTTATGCAAAGACAGGGCTCTTAACATGGAATTTTAGAATTCAATTTCATGATTTACAGAGAGGGCCCCCCTCGTATTTGCAGCACAGCAGCCTGCTTGGATCCGCTCTCGGCGTAATTGAAACCAGGGCCACGGGTCTCGGCTGCTCACTCGGCCACTTTTTAAATGAGGATGAGAAATAAGCACCCATGGTGTTAATAATAGAGCTAAAAAGACTGCTTTGCTTTTTAAACCTTATTTGCTTTATCTCCCTTTGCTGGCTGTGTGTCCGTGCTGCTGGAGCTGGGAATGTGAACGTGTTGGGGTTGGGTTGGCTGGGATGAAGCCAGCATCCTCCATCCCACAGCATCCGCATCCTCCACTGGACACCTTCGAGCATCCCTTTCTTAAAATCAATCTTTTTATTAGCATCACTAAATATGTAGATATTTCAACCCACTTGTTACGATGAAAAATGCCAAGTTTTATAAACAATAAAACAAATATCTTGTTTTTCAACCCTACAGTTCAATGAAATTGCTTGCGACTGCAGAGCCAACTTCCAACAGCTTCTGGGGGACAGGAGCTCTGTGTTGCTCCTGGGCATCACACGTCCTGCGGTGCTTATCCCCAAACCAACCTGCCAAAGAGAATCCTTCTGTGCCTCTTGGCGTCTTTCCTCTAATTAGTGCAAAACTTTGTGTTCCTGATGAAGTATTACATGGCTCAACTGTTAACTCCCGTTCCAGGTGTCCATGCTTTCTGGGCAGGGGAGCATCGAAAACCATGAGTGAAAATTAAGTAATATATATATATAAGTATGCATATATTTTAGTTAATTTTATAATATATATGTATTTTTTCCTCAGAGCTGAAAACTGCTCAAGCAAACAACTGAACTTTCCAAAAAGTATTAAATCTTTTGGACGGTTCACAAATATTGTTGAAAGAATCAAAGAAATACACTTTTCTATTTAAAAAAAAAAGGTTAATTTTGTGTGAGGACATCTAACACAGCTGCACCCAAGAAGAGGACTTTGTATCAACGCTGCATCTACAAGCCCAGTGCTGGAGACTCTTGTCATTACCCTGTGTAATAATTTTCCTGAAGTCTGGAACTAATTTTTTGAGAAATTTTTTTTCTCGACACTTTGTGTTTCTAATACTGTATTCTTGACTGTGTAAATACAACCAGGCTGTAAATAAGTGCAGATGTAAATACCTTCTAGGAAAAAAAAACAGAAAAAGAAAAAACAGCAACAAAAAAATGAACAGACAGAAGTGACCGTGTGTAGCCTTCGGTGACAAATAAAAGAATATTTTGTGTTTAAATAGCTTTTTTTTTTTTTTTTTTTTGATGAAAATGGTGGATTTCTTCACCTCAGCTGCTTGCTCCTGACATGGGACTGGAGCTGGAAAACCAGCCCCAAGGAGATGGACCCAACATAAGGACCAGGCTGGGGGCTGCTCTTGGGGAGCTCCAAAGCCTCTGTCCGTGGTGCTGAGCACCCTGCTCTGGGTGTCCCTGCTGGGGCAGAGTTGGGCCTGAGGGACCCTGAGGTGCCTCCAGCCTCAGCCATTTGGGGATGATAAGAATCTGCACCCTCATGAGCATCCCCACCTGTAGCTGGGGGATGTACAAAGCCCTCAGGGCTCTGCAGATCCGTGGGTTAAAATCCAGAATTTGGGGCATCCCTATGGCACTGGGCAAAGCCCCCATCCTAACAGAAAGCTCTGCTCTCCGTTTTGGAAACCAAAACTGTAAAGACCTCTAAAACATTTTGTTATGCATGTTTTTTCCCCATAGTAGAGATTATTCTCCCTGCTCATCAGGCACGACATGAACCAGCAGCAGCCACTCCCTCAGCAGGACCAGAGAGGTGTAATGGGTGATCTCCTGACCCACAGATTTTCAATATATGCATTGTTAATGCTGCAACACTCATTGGGTCAGACTCATACAAAACCAATGCGCAGCTCACAGAACCTATGGAGTATTTTATAGCATTTTAGTTTGGGGGAGGCTTTGTTGTGCACAAGAAAAATCAAGTTATCACCCCTCACAACAAAACAAAAAATCAAGTTATGACTTTTGACATGAGAAAACATCCAGCAGAGAGATGTGCTCATCCAGAGGGAGAAGAAAAGCCACTGCAGCATTTGGCATAGTGACCCATGGGAACCCTGGTGTGATGCTGTAAGGTGGCAATCCTCAGCCCACCTGGTCCAGCCCCACTGCTGGCTTCTTCTGGTGCTTCAAAAGAAGATGGGGAATAACATCACAAAGTGTGCTAAATGATTATGGAGGAAAGTATTTTTGCATGGGCCTTGGGAACAACCTGATGGGAAGGGGAAGTAGAGCTCTGGGTGGATGGCACAGGGCATCCCTCTGTGGTCTTCCACATTCATTGCCTGGGAACAGCTCTGCTCTCCAACACCAGGTGAAACCATGTCTTTTAGGGGGAAAAAAAAAAAAAGGAAAAGAAAAGAAAAGAAAGACAAAGAAAAAGGAGTCAAACATTGCTGGTAGGCACCAGAGATAGGGGAATTAAGTGGTATCTCTCTTTGGAACATCTCAGACCTCTCCACATGTGTCAGAAGTTAGGTGAGATGGGTCCAGCTGCTGGCAGATGTTAGCTCACGAAAGGTTTCTACCCGTTTGTGGCAATTCCTGCTGGGATGTTATCCTCTCCACCAGCAAAATGTATTTTGTTTGAGTTTCTAATCCTTCAGTTTCCAGGACCAGACATGGTGCAGGTCTCCAGCCACCCCACAGAGTGAATGTTCCCTGGCACCAGTCAAGCCCCTTTCTGCTGTCCTTCACTATCCTACGCTGGATAAACTCCCTGAGCCCCACAGCACAAGGACTACTTTCCAGCTGCTGAATAATTTTTATTTTTCTATCCTTTGGAGTGTTTGATCACCTTTCCTAAAGCATGAGCACAGGTTTCACTTACCTTGTGCAGAAAGGCAAGGTCTCGCTCCTGTGCTCACAGGTTGTTTTTGTTTTATCCCCAAGGAAGACGTTATTTCTTGCCAGCCAAATTGCGTATTGACTCAATTGCACTTTGAAGTGGGCGTGGTGGCGATGGGTTGACAGTTGGACTGGATGGTCTTAGTGGTCATTTCCAACCTCAATGATTCTATGATTCTAAGCCTTCCTTGGTTTCCAAGAGAAGCTGGCTTTCCTGTGGATCTGATCTGCAGTCTGAGTTCTGAGGAAGATGCATTAGTTTGCATCGAGCTATTATTCACGTTTTCTAGGGCTGTGCTTAGCCAGGAGATTGAGATCACCCTGCAACAGTGACCTGCCCTCACTGTTACCCATTGTCCATCACCTGGGGGGCCACCAGTGGTTTATCACTAAAAATTACCATGCTTTAAACCGCTGATAACCGTATCAAAATACATTGGAGCAAGAACTTATCCCTGAAGGTAGCCAAGGAAACAGCAACATTTTGAGTTGCTGGTGTACCAGGTTTGGTTCTGCCTCATGTGGTCAGGCCAGATAAGATTGATGTTTTAACCAAAATATTTTGGGTAGCAAATTAACTGCTTTCATGAGAAACACTCTTCCATGCCTGTTCAATGGGCCAGCAGAGTCATATCACGATGTGTTTTAATGGGGGCCATAGCCAGAGGTCTTTGTCTTAGCATCTCTGTCTGGCGTAGTGCATCACACATCCCAGCTGGAATGTTGGTCCCCCCAGGGCTTTTTGGATCAGGTGATGTGTGTTGAGATCATGATTCACAGAAGCACAGCATCACCAAATGATTGAGGCTGGAGGCACCTCTGGGTCCCTCTGGCCCAACGCTGCTCCAGCAGGCACACCCAGAGCAGGGTGCCCAGCCCCAGGTCCAAGTGGCTTTTGGAGATCTCCAAGGAGCAGCCCCCAGCCCCTCTCTGGTCCCGTTGCCAGCATTCCAGCACGGCATGGCAGAGAAGTGCTGCCCGGGGTCCAGACAGAACCTCTTGGGTCTTTGCCTAAACGTGGTAACTTTGGTTTGGATCAGTCATTTGCAGAGAAATATCCTGTGCCACAGGAGCTCCCTTGAATACAGAATTCTGGAACAGCAAGGGAATCACACAAATTATTCTCATTTTGGATGTTTTAAAGTTCAGTTTTTTCAGATTTTGCCTGGAAGACCGCTCCCTGCACCTGCCCACTATATGGCCTACAAGCTCTAGCACCTACTTCTCCTCCAGGGTGCTGTTTGGAAAAACATGAGCTTTGCTAAGCCCTTCCAACACATCCCGGTCAGGATTTACTCCATGAAGAAAGTCTGGAGCCTGTGCAAATAGCAGCACGTCCTTTGGGACTGCAGCTCTGTAGCTGTAATTCAGAGAAAGGCCAAATATTCAGATCTACAGATCTGCTTGGTATCCCTGGTTGGATATTTCAAGATAAAAAATCATTTCAGCATGTGTAGTTCTTGGCTTCACTCACTGATGAGAGAGCCCAGGTGCTTTCCTCATGGAGAAGAAAAAGAAAATGGCCACGTCAGGTCAAGGAGACCTTTCCAATCCCATGTCCTAGGGAGGAATTTAAGAACAGGACAAGAGCTGCATCCTTGTGGTTATGACCACAGCATTGTCAGGCTTCAGAATAGCTCATCTCCCACTCTCTGAAGTGAATAAAACAGAACCACGGCCAGAACTCTGGGTTCAGACTCAGCCTATTTGAGCAGCTCCAAGTCCAACTCTTGAGTCATGGAAAGAAGTTTTTCAACCTCAAGTTAAGAAGAAGTTGTCTTACCTCTGGGGCTTCCCAGGTGGAGGAAGTCAGCAACAAGATCATTGGAGCAAGCTTCTTCAGCAAAGCCATCCCCACAAATGAGGTGCTACATGCAAGGAGGACCACGTGATGCTTTGATTGCTGCTCCAAGAGCAGGAGATGAGAGCTCTGTTAGCTCGTCATTATGGTGCTGTTTTCCACCTGGGAGATACTTGTGTCCTCCAGGGGTTTTACACAACCAGACCTCATCCACCATCAGTCCGAGTTCCAAAACCTTCAAGCCCTAAACTTGAAGCCTGGCAGAAAAGCATTCCTAGCAAGCAGAACCACTCATCAGCAGTACAGAGACAATCCAGCATTGGGTTAATAAGCCATGGCAGGTCACAGACTAGCAGAAGGCTGTGCAAATACACCCTGAGATCACCTCTACAAATCTACTTCCATGTAATCTGTGGATCTGGATTTTAACCAAAAAATGTACTAAAACTGGTTGGCAAGTGAAGCGTATAAAGAAGTAAGGACATTGCGGTCATTTGCAACAGCTGCACTTCATACCTGTGCTGTGTCTCCTGCTAGAAACCTCCTTCGAGCTACAGAAAATATTACTTCCATTTTACAAGCAGGACAAGCAAGGCACTGAGGTTAAATGTTTGGCCTGAGATCACACGGTTGGGGGATAAATAATAAAAAAGCCTTGACTTAATGGCCCTGTGCCACTCACTCATTGGCGTGACTCCTCCTGAGCTGAGTTTCCTTCCCATTGTGTCTCCTTATTTTGCTGTCTAAGTCATGGCATTTTTAAGTAAAGCTGCTCCCACACTCTCATAACAAAGCAGTATTTAGAAGGGGCTGATTTAAGGGTGCAAACATCAAAGAACGTTTGGGAATGGTGCTGGATTTTGGTCTAGGAGTCTGAAAGAGCATCTGCATGAGGTTAGCCCCCTGAGGAGGGTCTTTATTGCCGTTCTGGATGTGTTCTAGGGTCCTCTCCTGTTCATTGTGTATATCCTTCTTTGTGACAGCTCTGCTGAGGGGCAAACAGCCAGGGCAAGAGGGTGACGTGCACCAGCTGCCTATCCTCTGCACCCTCATGCTTTCTCCCAGCACTAACGTACCTCTGAAAGTCCCACAGGAAAATCTCCCTCCAGTATTTGGAGATTCAACACCAAGGACGGTCACCTGCATGCCCCCAGCTTCAGGAAGCTCAGGGCATCACATCATCAGGACACAAAAAGAAGGGAAATGTGTATAAACGTATGCATATCCACCCCACAGGATGGATTTTTAGGCATTTTAAGCATTTAGGAGGCTCTTCCATTCCTTCTGGCTCTCCTCACGCGCACATAAAGACACACACATGCTCGCACCCCCGTCCCCGCTCTCCTCCCTGCAGGTGCACTTTGAGCAGACAAAGCTCTGTGTGATTGTTCGGTGCCCTACATCCCGGGGTCTCGTCAGCTGGCAGCTTTTCTAAACATGGCTTTCTTCTTCGCGGCAATTCTGTGGGGACCTTGAGAAACAACTGCAGCAAACATGCCCTGGCACTTCAAAGTTGGAAGGCTGACAAGCCTTGAAATGCACTTTTCTTCTCTTTATTTTTTCCCCCCTCGCATGTCTAACAATGCCATTTGTGCTGGCCTAAGTTCTTGCTCTGGCTGTGAACCTCTGTGTGAGAAAGTGGTGTGTGTCCATGGATTTTTTTGGTATTTTCTGTAATCCAGTAGTGGAAAGCGGAGTCCTCTATGAAACCCTTTGGGAAGGCGTCAGGTGTAGTGCTGTTTTTACATTTTACAGCATCAAATCACTTGCAGGTGGCCAAATCTAAATTTGGCCTCCAACTGAATTGTGTAGAAGAAAAGCCCATTCCCATGAACTTCTCTCCCAGCGATGGAGAACAAGTGGCAGTCGATTTAGGTGGGCTGGTGGCTGGCTGTGTCTTCTGGCCATTCCTCTGCCCAGGGGACTTTCTCCTTGAGCAGACATCTTAGGTCAGTGTAAGAAGCTCTACAGTAAAATGAAGTCAACTGAACGTGATGGAGAAAACCCAACCCAACATTTTGAACTTCGCCATTTCCGTCTCATTTCTCATATTCCTCTCCTGGAATATGAAATTATATGGTCCCCAACCTCACTGTGAGAAACACTCAGTGAGGATCTCAGCTCCTAAATTGGCCAGCGGAAGAACTAAGTTAAATTGCAAAGCTGAAAATATCTATAACAAAAGCCCTCATTCAGGAACAGGCTGAAGTGGCTGTCTCGGTTGGGACTGCAACAAGAACCAGAGCCCCAGTACTTGCATTTATCTCACCTATAGGGTTCTTTTATCTGGTTCTGGTTGCTCCCTTCTACCTCACTCCCCTTATCCCCGCCTCTGTGATCTCCCAGAGCCCCATTAACATTCATTTTACACCAGTCAGAGGATTTCTTAAAGTCAGGAGCACGTGAAATAGGTCCTGGTCTGCTATACCAGCACCAATGTTGAGCATCTGCTGCTCCAGCTGTGCCAAGAGCCGCAGGATATCGCTCTAACTCCATATCCAGATGGAGGTTTTGTCCCTGTAAACACAAAATTTGATCCCCTTTCTGCTGTATTTGCCTATGTCCCACTCTGACACCAGATGAAGAGTTCAAGCAACTGCATTTTGGCCATTTCCATTCTCTGCAGCCTTTGCACCATAGCACTCACACATGTGGTCACAGAGCAAAACAACCTCCTTGATCTCAGAATCACAGGAATGGTAAAAGTCACCCTATCCATTCGTGTGCTAGGGCAGGACGGGCTGTGTCAGCTCGTTTGGCTTTCTCCTAAACACCTGCCCCAGCCTCTGCATGCAGCATTTTCCTTACAACACGTTCTTCCTCGTGTTTCCAGACCTTATCCTTGCACTTTCAGCCCTCATTCTTGCTTGTTTTGCTCCTTTTCACAATCTCCAGTGGATTTACATCTTCCTGGGGATGCAGTGTGCTGGAGCCCAGCTGGGATATCAGTGTGGTCTCAGAGTCACCACCAGCACATGAATTAACCACAGCAGCTGCACTCAAAATACCCCTGGAAAGGCTGACTTGCAGCACAGTCAGTAAAGCTTTTCGACAGCTACTGTGCAAACTGCCTTCCAAATCCCTGAACTGATGAAATGTTAATGTTTGGTAATTTCTGAGGCTTAGAGTAAAAGAAAGAGGCTGGAGGAGGTGACCTCCCTTGTCCACGCTGATGAGCTGGATTTTAGTCTCTCGGTAGCAGAACTTTCCTGGTGCAGTTGTTGCTCTGTAGGAAGAAGTGGAGGAGAAATGAGGTCAGGTAGTACTGGACTAGGGAATGTGAACTACTTTTTGGTTGAACAATGAGGAGAATCATGTTCTGAACTTTTAGTTCAGTACACAATGATTGGGGCCAAATTCCTGTTTTAAAAATTTTCTTCTACTGTTAAGTCAGTCTTTGTAATCAAAAGGCTGCTGTGAAAGGATGATTTCTTTAAATATCGCTTTAAAAAGTGAAAAATCCTCGCTTTCAGTAGCTCATAAGATGTGGCCTTCAGGTTTTGACATTTCCAAAGTTTTCCCTGCATCTTTTACTGGATATGTTCAAACGGAACTCAAAAGTCACAAATCATTCTGGTAACCATGAATCCCACTTTGGCAAACATATTCTTTGCCCAAACATTGTATTTTGTTGGCAGTCTGCTAACCTTACCTTCAAAACAAGGCTGAATTTATTGTACAGTTCTGTCTGTCATGGGCCCAGGAGCCACCACTGCAACCATCTGCTCCTGGCCTTGTGCACCACTACGGGGGGACTTCATGGAACCATAGAATGACAGAACCACAGAATGGCTGGGTTGGAAGAGACCTTAAAGCCCATTCAGTCCCAACTCTGCTGCTCTGGGCTGGTTGCCCCCCACCAGCTCAGGCTGCCCAGGGCCCATCCAACCTGGCCTTGGGCACCTCTAGGGATGGGGCACCCACAGCTCTCTGGGCAGCTGTGCCAGGGCCTCAACACCCTCTGAGTGAAAAAATTCCCTCTAACATCTAATGAAAATCTCCTCTTTTTTAGTTTAAAACCATTCTCCCCCATCCTATCACTATCAGACCACGTAACAAGTCGTTCTGCCTCCTGTGTAAGTACAGGAAGGTTGCAATGAGGTCTCCCCGGAGCCTTCTCTTCTCCAGGCTGAGCAAGCCCCTCAGCCTGTCTTCGTAGGAGAGGTGCTCCAGCCTTCTGAGCATCTTGGGGACCCTCCTCTGGACATGCTCCAGTGGCTCCACATCTTTCTTGTGCCCCACAGTCTCAACAGCAGACGTATCAGTGCTAGGAGATGGACAAACACCCCCAAAAGCACAGCTGGGTTGTGCTCATGGGATGATCCACCAGAGGAGCCACGTGCAGCATTCTGCCCTGCGAAGCCATGACCTGGGTTCAGGTAACACTGAAGGCAAAAGAAATTGTTCCACCCCAACTGGGAATCTCTCCCCATCACCAAATCCCATATAAATCACTTGTGGGAGCATGAAAACAACCTCCAAGCATTTGTAACAGGCATAAAATGCCATCTTTTAAGCAATGATTGCCCCTTCCACAGCTTCTCCTCTTAAAATAAAATCTTTAAGTATTTGTAAGTCTGACTTTTGATATTTGCTATGCCAGTGATCAGTGTCATGATAATAAACAGAAAAAAAGAAAAAATCATAATATATAAATCTTGATATATATGATAATATATGATAAATCTTTAGAAAATAATTTAAATGCAAAAAGCAACATAGCTAAAGCCCATAGAAAATGCCCACTACCTCCAATTACTGGACATAGATTGTACATAGCCTGTACATTTTTTTAAATATGATTCTATTTTGATACGATCTCTGCATTTTCATCTGTCAGAAGGGAAAAAAAAAATCCTTCCCAGGGCCATTCAAGATAAACCATGGTTTCCTATCTCTTTTGACTGAAAACACCAATGAAACCTCTCCTTAGAACTATTCCCCATCTTCATCTGGTCTCTTCCTATTAGCCTTATCGTTTTAGCACCTCCTTTGATATACAAACCCTTTATGTTGTGCAATGATAAATCAAAATAAAGTGCACCACTGAGTGATTTTACTGTTATTAAAAGGTCAGCTCTAAGGGGGTCTCATCCCACCACGTATCCTGGAGAATTCATAGAAGACGCATAAAAAAACAGGAGGCAATGAGCTTTTTGAATGTGTTTAGCTGCTATGACAGTCCTCCAGCTGAGCTCTGCGATGGATCTTCCAACAAAACCCAGTGGTGAGGTCCAGGTGGGGCTGCAAAAGCTGCCACAGACACATCCCTGTCCTTTGGACAGGATGGGATGAAAACACAATTCTTTGTTAACAGGAACGCTGAATTAGTGCCAACATCTGATTGTCAGGAAGGCGTCGTCTCTCACACTCCTTCACAGCAATCAGGGTCCATTACACAGAAAAAGTTTCCATTATCCCCACCACAGCTCCCTGCTGCCCTTTCCCACCGCCTTGACAGCAAGAGGACATTGGGGACTGCTCAGCAAGGGTTAATAAGCTGCCAGCTGTTTGAGGGGCAATAAAATCTCCACAGAAGCCTTATCACCATCTCCCTCACGTGGCACTGATGTCTGAAATGTCCTCGGAGTGTTTATTAACTACCTGTCAATAAGCTCTTCCTGAAAGCATTTTTAAGATACATCGCTGCATCTTTTCCCATCACTTGCATGAGCGCAGCAGCCTGGTCCTGAATCAGCTTACTTCCTTAGCATGATGCCCATGAGCAAATCACCCCAGAGAGCCACGATTTTATTCTTCTCTGTGTTACTGTAGTACTAATCCAAAGTGGCANAAGGGAAGGGAAGGGAAGGGAATACAAAACACCTTAGTTTCGTATTCCTCTTGCTCCTTTTCAGCAAATCCATCTCAACTGGGAACCTCAAAAGAGCTAACAGGAAGGGAATTTGGAAATTATGTTTGCTAAATACTGGAAGGAATTGGCAAAAAGAGTTTGTTTTCTCTCTTTGCATTTGGAACTTGCTAATTTCCCCAAACTATAGCAAATAAGAATCAATCTGCCCATGAATGCAAATCTTCCTCATTTTTTACACAGCTCAACTCAGTTATCAGGGTAGTTAAAAAAAATAAATCCAAGAAATTTTTCTCTCTGTCTGGGTGGAAGAACACATCAGAAATAAAAACCAGAACCAAACACATGGACAGAATTAACCACCGCTGTCAGAGGACAGGTAATGTGCCAGTCAAAATAACCCGGTCCCCAAGCACAGTGAAGTGTGCGGCGCAATCTCAGGCCTCCAGCTCTATCCACTGGGACAGTAAGAGGTCATCCACCATCCCTACTTCTCCATACAATGCTCTGCCCAGTTTCTGGACACCCAACAAGACAGGCGTGTGCAAATCTAGATCAATCAGCTCTGCAAAGTCTGGCACAAAGTCCTTCATAATCACAGTTTTGGGGAATTCGTCCAGGTAGGCATCTACACACATCTCAGCCCTGTTCAGGCCTTGGACCTGCCTACAGAAAATCCTAATTTTAAAGGATTCTGCCTCATTCTGCTGCCTTCTGCCACCTGATGTCGTGTGCAGAGCTTCAGGACCTCAGCTTAGCGTGAAGAGGTCCACGCCAGTCCCCATTGGGTCAGGATAAAATGTGCAAGGAAAGAAAGCATTGCAAGAAGAAATCAGCAGTAAGGTGGTGTATGCTTTGTCCCCATTGGTCATGTATTAGTGCAGCACGTGGGCTGCTTGCAGAAAACAAGCACGTCACATGGTGTTTGCTCAAAAACGGCTTGGGTGAGCTATTAACACTTCATTAATACGTGATGAAAGGCAAATTTAGAGAGCTCCCCAAAGTGATTGAGAGCTCCAAGGGGCACATAAATGAAATGATAATGTAGTGTAAATAAGGCTGCGTAATGCAGAGATTGGGAATTAGCCTATGATCTAATAAAGGCAGCTAGACTTTACCAGAAATGAATTCTCAACCTTCCTGCAACCTTATGCAACCTTACACAGTTTTGTGCAATGGCGATATTGAAAGATTACAGATTGCCAGAGCAAAATTTCCCAATCTGTTACAAAAAAAAATAAGAAGAGAGAGACTGGAACAGAACAGATGCACAAAATGCACAATTTATACCAATCCATAAACTCCTACTTTTTTGGCTTGTGTTGTTTTTTTTTCTGTTTCTATTTTTCTTCTTTTTCTTTCTTTTTTTTCTTTGGATTTGATTTTTTGTTGTTTATTGTTTTGGTTTTTCTTTTTCAATTGTTTGTTTTCCCCAAGGGTAATCTCTGTAAAGAAAAAAGATCCCGAAAATATACTCATATGCAGGGGACATACATCTGGCATTTCAAAAATTGGTTTTGATGTGTTGTTCAGAACTGTTTTGAAAGAGTATCAGTCCTTATAACACTAAAAATTTTACATCTCTGCCATCTGAAATCCCCAGAGGAGTGCCCGTGTTGGCCATTAACTCATTCAGACAGAATTAGCCTAAGCAATATTGCCTGAAATTGGCCATTGACACCAAGTAAATTTTAGGCAGAGAGTGGACTTTGAGGATGGAAGTCCATTAACAATAATATCATTTCATCCATTGAAGAGGCCATTAGTGTTTGTGCTTATTTTTAGTATATTTGAAAACACACAAATAATCCACAGTCCGTCCAACAAGCAGCTCTCTATCCATTTTCACGTGTTTATTTTGCATTGGGATTTTGTTCCATTCTCGAGTCTACTGTGCCACCAGCCACCCAGGAGCACAGATGAAGTTTTGTGTGTGGTTGAACCCAACGTTCTCACAGATCCTTTTCAGAACTGTCAGGTACAGTAAGCATGGGCCCTTATCCAAAATGATCAAAGGAGGCATCCATCCTGTCCAGCATTAGGCCATGAAGTATCACCATCCATTCCACTAATTGCTCTACTCCCCTATTATAACCAATCAAGAGAAATTGGGCTGTGATTTGTCTCATCCTAGGACAGATGGTTACAGTAGGGCAGATGCCTCGCACCCTAGAAGTGACAATCTCTCTTCATCAACTGCAAAGGAAGCCAAACCTGAGCTCAGATGGAGATGCCGTTGGGTGCCATGAGTGTCACCCTCTTCGCTGCCTCCTGGAGATGAACCTTGGCCGTGGGCACTTATCCCACCCAAATGAACAGACTGGTGACATGGCCCCGCGGAATATGTCTACACGGAAAGAAAAGCTGGAAACATTCTTCAGCACTAAACCTATTCCCCAAAAATAGCTTTTAGCAAGTACCTGGGAGAGATTTTCTTGGAGGCTCTGTGAAGAGTCAAGGAAGAATGGAAATTTATGCCTCTTTGGGGGAAAAAGAAATTCCTGGCTTTCTGAAGGGATATTAATGACTAGCAGATGGGTGAGAGACCAGGAAGAATAGGTTAAGGATGACATAAGATGTCATAACCCCTACATCAGGCTGCCCTTTCAATTAAAATATTTGGTATTTTTTGCTTGCACATGAGGTTGACCAGTACTGACCACTTCAGGCCAAAATGTTCAGCTTTACACCCCTGCCTCACTCCAGCCCTGGCTGATACTCATGGATGTCTTTACTGGGCAGGTCAGGGGGCTCATTTCTCCCACCACCACTCTCCCATAGGTGATTTTTCACAGAAATTCAGCATGAAGTACATTTTTCATCACTTCTGGCCCCTTACACTCTTATTCTACAGCCCTCTGCATATTGGATGACATGAGAACTGTAGAAACAGCATATTTCCAAACCAGAGATGAAAGTCTGGGGATTTTTTCATCTTTCTGTGAGGCTATTTGGTTAGCCCTATTATTGCCATTAGTTGTCACGTATATCGACAGTCTTCACTAGCCAACTGCTATGCATTTGCCACAGCTTCTCTAGGTGGCAAGCCCTAGCAACAACAGCCTGCTATTTATTAAGTCAAATGCACTCAGTTTTATTTCAAGTGACAGATGACTGGATATTTGGCACAAAGAAATGAATTGTATTCCCATGGATGCGCTATTGTGCTGAGATATATATTAGTCAAAAATCTTGTTACTTTCACATAAATGCAAAATGCTTGCTTCATTTGTGAAGAATAAACAGCAGCTCTTCCCATCCTCATCTAAAAGAACTCCATTCATTTCTTAATCCCTAGGGGGAAAAAAAAGGCAAAAGAAGAGAAGTCCAAAATTATGTCCAAAATGTCGCAAGGCCAACCACTGACTAACAAACATCTGTCCCATACCCTGAAAACCCCACTAGGGAAGTGCAGCCTTCCAAAGCTTTGGAGAGGAGGAAGGCAGCACTGTTGGATCCCCAGCTGGAAGCAGTCCATGCTGTACACATGGCTTGGATGCAGAGAGCTGCAGGAATGCCACTGCAGTTCAGCACCAACTAGCAGCTCGTGTTTTCATCCATTTTCTGTGCACACACTGCAGGGTTTATAAATCTTCCCTTTACATCCAGAATTTTCCTGGAAAACAGATTGCTTCTGACAAGGGTTTCTTTTTTATTATTTTATTTTTTGAAATATAGATTTTTTTAATGCAACATGCTTCCATTGTGTTATATATTGCAGATGACAAACTTCCCAGCTGGTAATTTCCAATCATTTATAACACTGTCGTGAGAGTCCATATTTTTATATTATACCATATATCTGAAATACGTCGGAAAATATAAAATTATATGAAACTGATAATAAATACATCTCTACAGACAGACACACGCATGAGAAAACTTTCAGATTTTCTTCTCTGCCATATTATGTCTTTTATCTATTCTCCACATATCACTCTCCAAGGCTCTTGCTGGGACTTTGCCACTGGGAAGCCAGCAAAAGTGAGCAACCTACGTTAGGTTACAGAAGATATTCTGCCTTCGACTCAGAAAATCTCAGGCTTTCATGAAGCAAGTCATAAAAAAAAATCTCTGCTCTTCAGTTGACATTGTCGAGGAAAAGAGAAATATACCCAACGTGCCCCGGTTAGAGGGGCAGCAAGAGGAAGAATCAGAGCAAAAGACAACGCTGGAGCACTCCTAGCAGCTGGGGCAAAGCTTGTTCTGTAAGTGTCATCATTAAATGGCCACATTTATCATCTTGCAAAAAAAATCATTGCACCCAGAACTGCTTGAACAGCAAGCTGTACCAGTGAGGTGCATGTTTGCAAGAAGGAAAAGGAAGAGCAGCTTGCTGAGAGCTGTTTATGGCACACGTAAGTGCCAAGTCACGTAGCATCCATCACTCCTGTGGTCCCCGTGCCCCTCACAGACACTAAGAAGCACATCCTTAAGGTAAGGGAAGTCTTAATATTCCCTCAGGAACCTGAAATACTGAAAGATTAAGTGATTGGTACCAAGGTCTTACAGAAAATCTGTGTTGGAGCACGGTAGCTGTTCTTGCAGTGCAATCTTAGCAGCTACAGAGCCACCCACCCCACAAAACAGGGGGCCAGGTGGGAGACAGAGCCCATCCTGAGCTCCATGGGAGAAACAGCACAGGCTCAGCTCACCTGATCTCCATCTTGTGAAGGCAATTTTCCCATGGTTTCATTATAGAAGGAGAGGAATATATCTATCAGACACACCAAAGTTGTCCTAGCCATCGTTTCAGCAGGGTCTTGTCCACTTTGTCAGCTATCTGTCTCCTCCAAATGAGCATCACAAAAATGGCATCACAGCAAGTGGACTCAATCAGCAGCTGAAAACCTCCAGCATCAGCCAGGATACCTGCCACCCACTGGGAACCATCCCTCACTGCAGGAGGTTCAACAGACCAAGTTTAGCCTTTAATCGGGCTGCTCACATTCAAAAAGGCAGAGGGACAGCTGGAAACAAAATCTGTGTGACACATCCCAGAGTTAAAAGGCTGCTCTGGGTCAGCGATATTGCATTCACAGCAGGATAATTCATCATCATCACAGGATACCCACTGCTCCCTAATGTCCAGCCCCGGTTTCCACCACCTGCTGCCACACCACCCATGAAAACATCCTAGCTGAGTTTCTTTTTCCCCCACACTTCTTCTCTCTCTTTTTTTTTTTTTTTGATGCTGCAAAACATTCACAGCAGGAGTCACCAATCTCCACTTGGGGTGGGAAATATTTCCAGATGCTCTTGGAAGCACCTTTTATTCACAGCATGCTCCTTTTTACAGCTAAGCAGGGGGAAGAGAAAAGCACCACCCTTCTACGGGTGTTTTTGTGAAATTCAAAAGCTATTCAGACACCAGAGTGGGAATAAAATCTACCAAAGCATCACCATTTTCTTGGATTTTACCCTGTTCCAGCTGCTCATAGTCCTCTGCCATCAGTTGTTGCTACCTCTTTCTCTCCTGCTGTGATGGAAAAACAGTAATGTTTAAGTCTGACCGTTGTATGCAGCTTAATTCCTCCCTGAAAAACACACACACACAAAAAAAAAAGAAAGTGGGCTTTATAATCTTGCAAAATGTGTTTACTGACAAACTTTCTTTACAAAGAGTAGCAAGTAGGAAGACCTTCCAGAGTCACTGGGCAATTTCAGGGGTCTTCCTATGAGCAACCAACAGGAGCAAAGCATAGGCTTTTGCCCCATGAGGACATTGTAAGTCAGGTACCCAAAACTAGAAATGCCCAAATGAACTTTGGAAAATCCTAGCTATATTTTTTCCTGGTCCTTTATTTGACTTGATTCAATGTCTTCAAAACACATCAGCAATCATTTCCCATTAAAGAGGAGAGATATTAGGAAAGCAGAAACCACTTTTGGTGGCTTTTTTAAGGTAGCCAAATCTTGTTCCCACTGCATGGAAGCTGGCCCAGGGCTCAGGAGGGGTTTCCAGCAGTCACTGGTGCAGCAGCAGGAGCAGGAGGTGCTGTCAGACACCTGGGACTGAGGAGACGCTGAGGTTCGGAGGAAACAGTGTGGCTGCAGGATCCTTATTCCCAACTCTATGGTGTGTAGAGATTTTCCTCCACTTTCTGCCTCTGGAGTCATGCTGCCAAGTGGACATCAACAATTGGAAATGCTGGGGGAAAAAGAAAAGAATTGCCTATCCTTGCAGAAGTAAATAGATTCTAAGGATGTAGGGAAAAGGTTTTATACACACACGCACACACAAACCAATGTTTGTGATTTCCAAGTCAGCCTGGATGACTGGAGATGGCAGAATCACAACTACCTCCATGAAAATCCAGCACTGCATCTGCTCCTTTCCTAGAAAAAGGCCTCCTCCTACCCTTTCTCCTTAATGCATTAACCCATGAAGCTCAACCACAGTCTTTTACAGTCTTTTCCCAAGCAGATGTGTCGTGATCACCCATGGGAGTCCAGAGGTTGGCTCATAGTTACTTTCCATAAGGCTTAAACCCAGACCGTTGGGGCTTTTCCAAAAAATGCCTTCATGAACCATGTGGTTTTTACTGTGATTCAGTTAAGGATGAAAGTCCGTTCCTATAACAGCTTATTGTTTGTAAGTAAAGCAGGCATTATGGTTGCAAGATGACGTTAATATAAAATAAAGCATAAAATATGACTATTGTTTTGTAACTGATGCATAGAAATAAGTCTGGTCTAGGATGAGCACAGGTGATCGCAGCAATGCCGACGCAGATGCAGCCGCTGGGCCATATCCCAGTCTTGACTGCATTGGTAGCAAGCCAAGGAAACTTAATGAATTTTATTGAATTACATTACGTAGCAGAAAAAACTGGCCCATTGATTCTCTTAAAAACGTATTTGTGTGTGCATGCATATGTACATTTCAGATGGCTTGATAAATTCACAGCTATCTGGATTTGGATCTAATCTTAGCCTGTATGTTAACCGACATGCTGGAAAAATTACTTTATGGGCAGAAAGAATAATTCTTCTTAGTCATAAATCAGAGCTCTTTAGGAGGGAGAGACGCATCATGGAATTTTTCTGATTCCTCTTACCAGAAAGTCTTACACGCATGGCCACATTAAAAGAGGTTTTCAAATGAAAACTGAAAATAGTTTCAGAAAATAAGGCAGCACAAAGCACATGGGGCTTGGTTTGATACTAAGGAAACATAGGCTGAAGGAGAATATAACCAGCTGTGATTCATCTGATGCAAGAGACTTTCAAAAATAAGCTCGGTATGGCGGAAGGGTCAAAATTGTACCTGGGATTTAGGATTATGTTATCTGCTGTTCTGCAACATGGTGGCAGAGAGAAAAGTCTCACAGATAGTGCTGATAGTGGGAATTGGAGACTGAGGATTAAGCAGCAGCACAGATAGCAACCAGCTTTCTTCTGTTAGCCTTTCACAGATTGCAAAAAAAAAAAAAAATGGTGCCGACCCATGTGAAGCAGAAATAAGCTCTGTGCCCTGTTGATGATGCACTGGGCAGGAGACAGATAACTACCAAACAGGTCGCATTTTTATTTAAATTGGGGCCAAAGGAATGGTTGAGAGTTTCTAAGAAGGGTGTGGGTTTGAGGAGAGTTTCAATAGCCCAGAAAACAAGGATCTGAAGAAGAGAGTAAGGCTACAGCCTGACCCTGCCCAGGAGAGCCCTTCCAAACCAAGGCCACTCCTCTCCAGGGCTCTGCGTGAGGTGAGGCCTGTGTTGTGTGGAAAGCCTGGCTGGGACAGGCAAACGTACAGCTGTTGGTGTTACCTCCTTCAGCTGCTCATCCCTGGCTTTCTACCAGCACAACAGAGCCGTTTGAGGTCCCTCTGCCCAACCAAAGCCTGTTGATGGTGCAGGGTTTCATGGCAACCCAGCTGGTGGCATCTGCTCCAGCTTAGGAGTTCGTCCTCGCACCTCTCAGCCACCTCTGTTCATGCTGTGCCATATCCCCTCACGCATCAGAGCCCTCAGATATAAACCTTGTCCTGCTGAGGATCCACAGGCTTGAAATCTGCTCTGAATCAAACTCTTTTCCAGGCATTTTTCCACAGAGCAGAGGGGTGCAGAGGAAAGGCCCCGCTCTTCATTTTGGCACCATTCAACCTGATCAACTGCTTGAAATTCAGAAGATAAACAGATCACACAATGGAAGGCATTTTGTGGGGAAACAATATCAAAGATTAAAAATACACTTAACTGTGCACATGCAGTAAAGCAAGCACTGCAAGCCTGCAGCACAAGGACCATTCTGAGTGGGAGGAGGTGGACAAATGGTCTCCAGAGGTCCCTTTCAACACCAATTAATCTATGAATGAAGGTTATAATAATGCTTTGGCTGCCCTAAGTTTCCTTTCACTAATAAACCATGACTTCCCAAACACTAAGCTGCACCACACCCCACAGGATCCAGCAGGACCATATTGTACATTTTAACAATTGCAGAAAAGATCTTAAGGCTCTGCTGGGCTGAAGCAACAATTCCAAATCACACAACAAGTTAGGGACACAGACCCATTGGAAAAGATCAGCACTTGCACCACACAGTGCCATGCCATGCCCTTGAACATTAAACATCGATTCCTCCCTGGTTGCAATGCCAGCCATGCCAGTGCACCAAGGACATGTGTGCTTCTTGCTCCCTAACCCTGCTCTCCTTGCAGGGTTGAAAATTCCTTGCCAGACCCCTGGAACCATACGTGATGGGAGACAGATGCAGAGCCACTCCCAACATCCTGTTCTGCCTCACGCTCTGTCTACCACATCACCACCTAAATTGCTTCCAGCATCATCTTTGTTGCTGATGAGGTGCGAAGCAGATACAACACAGCCAAACCTCCCCGTGCCAGCTGGAAGAGGTGAGCTTTGGTATACAGCAACACGCTCAATTCAAATGGGCTCCATGAGTCAAACTGAACGCCAGAAGTTCAGAATGCCTCTTCACAACACAGGAATTGTTTGGGCCTTGGATTTATCCTCGGTGCTGCATAATATTACCCATTACCTTTACAGCAGTAGATAGGAATTTCCAGGTTGAGCAAAAAATCTGCTTGAACAGCTGCCAACACACCCCAGAGCAACGTGTTCAGAAAGCTGACCTCTGTCCATCAAGTGTGCCAGAGCCTGCCCTGGTGCACTGGGACCAACATGGAGGTGCGTGTTGGCCATGCAGTGACCATGGCAAAGACAATCAGAGCCAAGAAATGATGAGTTTTGGTTGCACATTCAAAAGGCAAGTGGAGGAAAGAAGGTCGTAGGCTCTGCTGAGGCAAGACAATAGGAGGTGCTTTGGGACCGGTGTGAGTTGGAGCACAGGGCTGGCGCCAACTCCTGCATCAGTTGTGGGATCATAGGAAGGCAGCCCATGAAGGGCTGCTCCAAATGAGGAAAAGCACGTGCAAGGAGTAGATGGGAAACAGGCATGGGAGACAGCAGGGAACTCGAGGGGTAGCTTTTGGCTGCTTGCAATAGGGTTCCAATGCAAAGGAGGGGCTGAGCCTGGGCCAGGCCTTTCTGCGAGCTTTGGTCCCCAAAGTAAATGTTGTTGACAGTCTCAGAAACTAAGCTACGTCACGGGGTTGAAGGCCTGTTGGGAAGTCACAGGGTTTTCTAATTCTTTTGGCACTGAACTACAGTGGGGGGAAGCTGAGCTGTCAGAAGACACTGTGGCCCAGTGCTGTGCTCAGTCCCGATGAGAATCGGAGGGTGCTCATAGCCATGGCAGCACCTTGCCTGTCTTGCCACCATGCATGGTTCGATATGGAAGAGCATCTCTTACTCTGAGATCAGCCAACAGGAATTTGTGTGCCTTGCATCTGCACTGGGCCAGATGATGGAACGAAGCTGGATGAAGTTCTCCAAGAGGCGGTGGTAGAGCAGTATAAAGCACACAGGACATGATCTCAGCGCCGCTCCTAAGGACTTGGCCTCCTCTGCAGAGGCTGAATTTCTCTTCCTGTCTCAGCCCATGTTTCATCAGTCTTCTCCAAACTATTCACCCACACATTATCTGCTCAAGCATCAGCTACAGCTGCTGCTCCACTGCATCCATCTGAGAGCTTGCATGCCTTCCAAAATGAGGTTTGGCTGACCAGGACCATGAAGAGACACAAAAGGATTTACAATTAATTAAGCACATGTGTCTGTTCTGGGGTGCTCAGGAACATGATGATGGCATAAATGACTTCTGAAGCCCTGCTGTGACAGTCAGCACATACCTCTGTACTGTCTCTTCTGTGCCATCTCCAAACACCGTTGCACAGAAAATCATGAAGTGATATCTATGGCTTAGCTGGATGTCAATGCAGAACAAAACAAATACCCACATGCCTACTTATTTATTGTGTTATCTGAATTTCTGAACTCACACACTCACACCACAAGCAATAACGCAAGGCGCAGATTATCTATAATCCACTGACAGCTATTGATCCATGAGGCTATCAACAAACCAGAATGATACATATGTCTTCTTCAATGTGCAAACACATGCCCATGATAGCATTGGCAGCAAGAAGACACAGATAAATTTTGTGAATAACACAGCACTCTAAATAAGACATCAAGACTCCTTCTATATATCCTTAAACAGAATTACCAAAGAACAAGGCATTTTCTCTGTAAATTATTTGCTGCTATAATTCATAGACATAGCAAAAAAAAAGTTGTTCAAAAGCAATAATGGCCCAATCCTTTCCTCAGAGATTTCCCTAGGTGGAGTTCTCCAGAGCATCAGGAGAGCTGTTCTACTGCTAAGCAACAGGCAGACTCCCATACAGCTGATGATATTATCAAATATATGAGTGCTAAATGTAAAATATGGGCAAAAACAGCAGTAGATTCTTCCCCTTATTCCCCGCAGCAAGTTAATTCAGATTTGATAGTCAGCAGGTGCTTCAAATTTTCATCTTCACCTCCAGGCTAATGGGATCAGAAATCCAGTGTAGTCATTCCCACACCACTAACACCGAGACCTAGGGGAGCTTCTTCACTTGCCAGGAATGAGATGCTTCTTTGTACACTGAAGTCCAAAATTAGGGGACAGCCTGGCCCAACATAAAGCCTTCAAAGTCCTTCTCTTGCCAGCTGGTTTTTCTACACACAGACACAGCCTTGTGCATGAAGGCAGCCATTTCACATGCCAAGGAAGAAGGCTTTAATCCAGGAGGCACAGTGCAGCCATAATCTATACAAATCTATATGCACATGTGTTGCATGGCTGAAGTTACTCGTAGCAACTTTAACCTGGGGCTGTTCCTCTCCAAAGTGCAGGAGAAATGCAGCTTTCCAGAGAGAGCTATGAAATCAATATTCATCTAAAGCCATATTACAGAAAACTCATGCTCCATGAATATAGAATCTCCATAAGGACTGCAAAATGTTCTTCGAGTATAAAACCAGGTACAGGGTTGAGTGTCCAGTGCTTCCATCTGTACCTTTGGAAAACGAGATCTTTCCAGCTTCCTTTGGGAAGGGAAGGCTTTGTTTTCTTCCATGCAAGCTTAGGAGACATCTATTTGCATAAAGCAGTGAAGGGCCAAATCTTTGGGGAATTGCTTACAGTAAATAGGGAATCCATGATCTTAAACTGAAGCTGGTGCTTGTGCTGCAGTTGCTCTGTGATGATGCAAGCTACATCCCCCCAGTTCCTCTGCTGCTTGGCTTTGCAAATCCATTTTCTTTAAGTCAGCACATATTTATTGATCAACAAGTTCTTTCCTAGTGCAAACTACAGGCCAGAACTCACAGCCTTACTCAGCCACATCTGTTGTCCAAGTAGACACACCAAAAATCATTCTGACTACTGCTATGAGAAATGACTGCAAAATTCAGCTATAAAGAGTGGACGCTTTCTAGACACTTTCCTCAAGTTTGACAAGCTTCAGTAATGAAATTTTGGCATACCTGAAGTCACAGCCAGTAGCAAGATTTGAATTTCACAGTTCAGAGAGCCTGGCAGGAAGGCCACAAGGTCTCCTGTATTACTCAAGTTTCAGATCCCAAGCATCTCAAATCTGTATTGAGCTTCTGACAGTGCAGACCTGGAAGAAGTGCCACTTGCTGGTGAAATTTCTGTTGAATTCCCTTTGTTCGAAGCTATTAGCATGAACGAACAGCAATCCGTAGGGCCATTCAGGCAGACTGTTGAGATTTTGTTTTCAGAAGCAATTTTTCTGCCTCCATAAGAAATATTGTACTTGATCCTCTCTGCTCAAGACTTCTGGATATGAATAGTTCCTCCTCCACAGCATGTGGGATATTTTCTTCCCATTTTTCTCTGTTTCACCTACCTCAAAATATCACTAGGTTTTCTTACTGGGATTTGCAAAACTTCTTCATAAACAGTTTCTTTAGGCTCTCTCCTGTTCTCTAGCTGGTCTGTCTCCTGCAGTATTTTTATTTTCCTGCAGATAAGTTGGATGAGCTTTCATAGCTTTCCAGAATGTGGCACTGAGTATTCTGAGACACCCAGAGAAAACACTCTTTTAAGCTCTCACCATTGCAGAGCCCATCCCTTATAAATAAGTGGGATACAGTAAAACTTCAGTCTATGAAAGCTTGCTGGCCTGAGTTGGGATTTTGCTTGAAAGATGGACTCAGTGCTCTTCAGTAAGTGGCTCTCCATGACACCCAATGCATTCTGGAAAATGCCCCTCCGTTTTTGAATCTGTAATTGCACATCCATAGCAAACCCACCACCTCCTCTCCACACGAGGAGTGCACAGAGGACCGAACAGCGCTTAGCAAACATCCCCTGCTTAACCACAGGGAATGAGAAGGACAGCAGAGCAAGAGGGAGGGAAAGAGCCCCGCTGCCCACGTTCTTTGTGCAATATCTAAATCAGCCAATTTCCCAGAGCAGAAAACCTTCCTCATGCTGCAGTAAAGAAAGCAACCAAGGTGGTGTCACGCTGCAACAGAATGATGTCTAAATTGGGGCAAGAAAAAGAGGTTTTGATTTGTAAAGGAATGGCTACATCCCTCCTAGAGAACCGTAGATGTGATTCATGACCTTGTCTCAGATGATCTGTAATTACCCTGGAGACACAGGGCTTTGGAGAATGACACAAAGCATTCAGAAATTCCTGGCTGTTGGTATGACGGAGACTAAAGGAAATGGGAGTTTATTTTCCCTGCAAGAGGCAGCTTGGAGGCAGTGATCTAATTGCCACCTTTGGAAATTATGAAAAGGTCTGAAATTCCTCCTTGCAAACCGCTGCACGCTGGGAAAACACTGCGAGGTAGAAGCATGTGGTGTGAAGGCTGGTGTCACTTTCACTTGAAGGGTAATAAACATATGGACCCTATTACCAAGGAGCACAGTAAAAAAAATAAAGACATGAATGAGATCAAGGGGGAACAGGTGAAAAAAACCAACCTTGTTTGGGACACCAGTAGGTTTCCTTTCTCCAGAGACAGGCTGCGCCGTCTTACATAAATGTTTTGCTCAGCTTTTCAAAGGGATCTCAGAGCTTTCCTGCCAGCTTGAATTTTAAGCATGATTTGCAACGGTGCTTCCTCCTCTTGCATGTAAGGAACGGAAAACTCTTGCCAGGGGATTTTGCATCTATTGCCAGATGAAAAGAGCAGGTCTTCGCAGGCTGAGGCTGGAGCTGCCCCAAAGAAGATCTGAAGTCCAGGTTAGACTTTGCTGATTCCAATGTAGCGTTGAAAATTAGACTCGAGAGATGAAAGGGCAGCCAGTTCTTCAGATGTGTGCTTCACGCAGGAAAGAGATACGCAACACTACAAGCCAGATTACAGCCAGCTCTCCACAGAACCAAGCAGCCAAGAAGAGCTTATTCTGCACCAGGACACCTGAGAATTTGGAGGAGAAATAGTCGAGGAGAAAAGTGACTGGTGGAGAAACATCTCCCCAGGAACCTGGATCCATAATGGAGTCAGGCCAGGAGCTTCCAGGACCCCCTGCTACACGTGAGCACATGAGCAGGTTCCCCTAGGAGAAGAAGGCAAGCAGGGCTGTACCAGTGCCATGGGGTGCGTACAAAATGCCTCTCTTGAACCAACGCTGGCTGCAGGAGTCCAAGCCCCAAGCACGGCTGTGGGCTGACTCCTCTCCAGAAATCCATTTGCCAATTCAGAGCCTGCTAACAGCCTGCTGACACGGGAGTAAGAAACTAATGAGACCTTAACTTCTGGATAACTACAGACCAGCACTTGGCTCCCAGCGTAGCTTGGAGCCTGGCCAGGCTATGAGGAAAATCAGGAGCAGGGTGGTTGTGGTCACAGCATGGTATAGGCTGCTCCGTGGAACGCTGGAGAAGTCCCCATGGCTAGCTCCAGGCATTGGGGCACCAGCATCACCCCCTCGAGCATCCAACCTACTTTTCTACTGGCAATGAATTAACAGCAATCTTTATTTTAAAGGAGGGAAAGGAAGTGCGATCACTACAAAGAGACCAGCAAGCCTTCTGCCAAAGTCTCACTTTTTCTCACAAAGCAAAGCAAAAGGCCTGATTTTGCCCATCAAGCAGTGCTTGGCTAGTTCTGCTGAGTACAAGGAAAGAGCCAGTGCAGTGTGACCGTAATCGGCTGTATCTTTACCATCAATCACATTTTAATGAGAGTAAATTGAAATTCCAGGCACACATTAATAATGAATGCATGAATTAACTCTGAGGAACCATCTGATGATGCTTTCGCTGGGCTGTGATGACTATAGGCTAACATCACATTAGGTTACTTTCTGGACATGTATTTGGAAAACTTTGAACAGAAACCTAGGCTTTAAGACCCAAATCTGCAAAGGGGCTTATAATCTGCATTTCAGCTGACCTGGAATTTAGGAAGTCACAAAAGTCAGCAACTGAGAAAAAAAAACACTTACCTGCCCAGATATCTCAGCACTCCCAGGCACTGGAGTCATTGCCATAAATGTTCCTGGAATTCCTAAATTTTCAGCAGGAAGTTTCACCAAACACATGTTGCTCCTTAGGTCACATTGTCTAGATTGCAGCTATTAGCATTTGCTATAACATCCCAGCACCTGAAATTTTGCCTGGATTTTTGGGAAAGCCCATTATGGCCAATATTGGGAGATAAGCCCAACTCAGCAGAAGATGCATAATCACCTTCCCAAGGCAGACATCATCCTAGTGCCCACTCAGGTGGCAAAAGAGACTCATTTCTTGATGGAAGCAATGCAGGGGAGCCAACTTCTCCTTTATGTTGGGGATGATGCCAGGTTCCAGGGAGCCAGAGCAGACGTCAAGAGCTTGGTGTTAGGACAAGCACCAGAAATCACCTAAAACCCATCAGCTGCATTCCCTGTAAGTGCAACCCACCACTAAACTAACCTAAAATCCCAGTTTTACAAACTTTGGCTTCACACTCTGGAGATTCTCAGCTCATTTCCCACCACAGCAGTCCAAGTGGTGGCTACTATAGCTGATAAAATCCATTTGGCTGGGTCTGTGAGTACCACAATATAGGATGTTTTCTCCTTTTGGCTAAGGGGACGATCATCCATGTGAGGATTTTAGAAACATCCTCCCTTGCAAAGCTCAGGACTTGTTTCCTGTTTGATTTAAAGACCGGGACTTTCTGGTGAACATAGTTGAAAAGTCTGCCATGCAGCAAAAAAAAAAATAAAAAATAAAAAAAATAAAAATAAAAATAAAAACACAATGACTTAAAATCTTGGAGACTGGACTGGAAATCTTTGGTCTTTGGACTTTGGCCACAGCTGAAGATCTGATTTGCTAAGGCAATCCCCAAAAATATCTGCTATATCCAAGTGATCTTTTTGAATCCACCTCTCCCTTCTCCCCAAGCCTGTTGATCACATGCAAAGAGGCATTGTCTGGGGAACACTGTTTGGGGGCATTGAGGCAGGACTCATTCCCAATATTTCTCACGCCAGTGTTGCTCCTATCTGTTTGGCCCAACATGAGACCCAACATGAGACCTTGCTCCATCAGGCAATGTCTTCTCTGCACTCCATTGCAGATGAGGATTTGTGGAGGTGGTGGAGGACACTGCACTTTGCCGTTGCTTCCCAGAACCGAGCTCCTTCCCCTTGTACCCTCACTCCTTTTATCAGGAAGCCTTGTAGACGGCATCACCACCTTGCAGACACGTTTCCGAGTACATAAGCCTCCAAAAATGCACTTCCACCCCTTAGAGCTGCTCCAGCGTCTCATAGCATTCCATTTCTTGCACCATGAGAATAGTTCTCTTCAACAGCCTCCAATTTTAGGGGCAGAACCTGCCATTTATTGCACTGGCTGATTACCACTGATTCAGACACATCAGTCAGAAACAGCTTTCCTCCAACTCACACCCCAGCTGGAACAAGAAGAGGCCAGACAGCTTTTCTCTCTCATTTTCCCTTCATCATAAACTTCCCTTTTGGGTCCCTCCACCCCCATCCTCATATCCTCAATCCCTTCCTCCCCAACAACAGCTTTTCTTTTCTTTTTTTCCCAGCAGCCCATAGACACGCTTCTTGAACTTATTTATAGCCTTATTTATAGCACAACTTCAGCCACCTCACTTGTTAACCTATTCCATATGTTTATTCCCCTTTGTGTGAAACAGGGCTGTGCCAGCTCTCCTTTATCCCTAAACCCTTCCATTTTCAGACACTGGCCCCAGCTGCCCTGTCCTTCACAGGAGATCTGCTTTTTGCTCCAGCAACCAAAAGAGCAGCCCAGAAATGGCTCAGGGTGATGAGAGGGACATGCCAGCTCTGCACCAGCCCCAACAAAGATGGATATGCAGCAGAAAGCCAGGTTGTTCCCCACAAGCCGTGTAGCAGGCTTTGCTCATAAGAGCATCCTAATGGGATGAAAGCGGATCAGGTTCACCTGTATCCAGAGGGATACAGATACTGGGGATGAAGGCCTCACCTTATCCTCTGCTTTTCCTTCACTCAGTCCCCAGCACTGTTTGCAAAGTCTGTTCTAAACTCTTCCCATCCTCTGCTTGCTCATTCCAGAGAGTGCTGCAACCCAACCTCCTAATCCACTTGTAAGCCACCGCTATTTCCACTACTTCTGGCATCCTGCAACTGACCAATTTCCCTAGAACATCTCCTGCCATTCAGATCTCCTCAAAGCAGCCAGATTTGTGTGGCATTTGCTACAGCTCCAACTACAAATGTCTGAACCTTCAGGTTCACATGAGAAGGAGCAACCTCCAGACACCATTACCTTAATAACCAACAGCAAATATATTATATATATATAATAAAATAAATATAGCAAATAAAGATTATGGATCTATCTTTATTGATTTCTGCTCAGTTCTCACCCCAACCAGTGGCAACAAGTTCTGGAAAACCTTAGTCAGAGTCTGGCAGCACATGGTCTGCTTCTTAACAGCTTTTTCTAATCCTCCCCACAGGGCTCTTTGCTTTTCCTCTTCCTGATGTGCAAGGAGTAGGCAGTGGGGCTTTTTCTAGCATCTCCTTAATGGTGGCAGTTCTCCTGCTCCACAGTCACTTTTGATGCTGCCATAAAGCCCAGCATCTCACAATCTGCTCTTGTTGCTCCAGTAGCTCTTCTTAGTATTGAGCCAGCTTTCATTCCCTTCAGTGAATGATTGCAAACACCCTGTGCTTTTCTAACCTTATGCTTGAGGATCCCTTCCCTGTTGATTCCAGATGCCTTCAGAGCAGCCTGCGATCAATCTCTGTTTCTCTGGTCATTGTCCAAAGGTTTTTGTTATCACAGAAACATAGAATCATTGAGGCTGGAAAAGATCTCCAAGACCATCAGGTCCAACCATCAGGTGAACTGTTAGCGAACTCCACAGTTATGGTGCCTTGTTATGCAAAACAGACAAACAAAAAAAAACCTCCAAAAGAGAGCAGCTGACAATAAATATCTTTTTTTGCCCACCAGAAATCGTCAGAACAGTCACAGGTTCTCTTTGCTTTCTTCTTAAGCCTTTTCCAGGTCAGCTTTGGACAGGAAAACTTCAGCCCAGCAGTGATGTCTCTAAGGCAATCCTAGAGTCTCCCCCAGGGAGCAGACACACATATCCTCCTGGACAGAACCCTAAATATGATGAAAAGCCATTCCCAATCTAAGCTGTAAGAAACTTCCTAAGTTGTTCTCTGGTATCCTTGGATTCCTCTTCCATTATCTCAGTGCAGGCAGTCTCAGGCATCTTTTTTAATCCCTGTTGATCAACAGAGGCAAAGTCTGGCAAGTGTCTGGCCAGAAGTTTGGTTCGATATTATGAGCAATCCATAATATGATCACAGGGAAGGGAGAATATGCACACTGCAAATTCACTTCACCATTTCTGTTGTAAAACACGCTGGATTCTAACGATTTCTATTTCCCAGGAACCTTGAATCAGCTTTAAAGCATTTACTAGTAATTTATTTTCTATTTTTTTTCCATTGTGGGAGAAAAAGAAAAAAGCAACCTGCAGGCTTTAAGCCAGAAAGTAGACAAGAATGCAAGGTCTCATTTTTCTGGAAAACCGCTGTGCAGGCAAGGCTAGAAAGAGATCATTCAGGTACAAAAAGGGGGGAAAAAAGAAAATCAGATCCAAATATATCTGCAGATAAATATTTCACGCTCTTTCCGAATTGCTGGGTGGGATGAGGCCAGTCCTGTGCTGTGCGAGACTGCCACCTCCTGGGGTGGGCACTGGGCTGTCTGTGGGACGTTGGGCTGGATTTGATGTCTTTAACCCCAGAAATAATCACCTCGCAGGGAAGGTGAATGAATATCTTCACCTCCAGCTTTTACAGAGAATGGAAAGTTTATTTAGGAAGTGAGTTCAGAGTTTAAGCATAGGTTTTTGCATTTATTGCAGCCGCTGATCTTTTATGGAGATGGTGTTCCCTCTTGTTATGGCTCCGCAAACCTATTTTCAGCCATGTCTGCTTTGTCTCTTCCACCAGAGCCACCCAATGGCACCCCAGGGGTTGAGCAAGGTGCAGCAAGTTTTGCTGGATCAGCAGTTGTATGTGGGAGGGAAGAGATGGTAATCCATGGATGCCCCATCCCTGGCAGTGCTCAAGGTCAGGCTGGATGGGGCTTTGAGCAACCTGTAATGGTGGGAGATGTCTCTGTAAATGGCAGTGGTTGGGATGGGCTTTAATTCTCTTCCAATCCAAACCATCCTATGATTCTATGTCCTCATTACTTGCCGTGACTACGCAGCTCAGGGTGTCCTCTGGGTGCCCTAACTCCACCTACATGGGTCAGAACATCTCAGCGATGAGGTTGGCTACAGCCATTGCTGGTAATGATACCCTTACATTCCTAGGAATGTAAGGGCACCATTTTAGAGCAGGAGCAGACTCCTCCTGCTCTGCACACAGAGAAATATTAAAAGGTGAAGATCTTGCCTTGACCTTGAGAGTGGAGGACACCCAAGTTCAAGATTAAAAGAGGATCATTTGATCAGATAGGCTCCCCTCCTGTACATCAAGGTGCATCACCTCCCTACACATTACCTATGTTAAGTTGAAAGACTTTAATAAAGGCAAAGGATTTAGTCCCACTGTGTACTACAGCTGGAGGATGGGGTAGGTAAAGGTGCTGCAAGCTTCTGTCATGAAGTCAAAACCAACCAGATTCATTGTTACAAAGGACAGAAAAGCTCATCAGCCCCAATTTTCCTAATAAATTGGGGAAATGGCTGATGTGCTCATTTGTAGGATGTTGGGGGCCACCTGTCACTCCTGCAGTCACCATCTGGATGGGTTTCTGCAAGGAGACAGCTTGGACGCAGCAGCATGAAATGGCCCCACATCCTGCTGATAGGTTTCTGCCTCCTCCCAAGGATTTTTGTTTACCAGGAACAGCCCCTGTAATCACAGAGAGACTGCTAGCAGCTCTCAGGGTTTCAGAGAAAAGAATTAAAAACAAATTAGAGGTAATGAGCTCTTAAATTGCTTCTGAATCCACTGTTTGGCTGAGAGTTTTGGTGGATTTGGATAATCAAATCAAGCAGAGCCCATGGCTTGTAGAAGAGTTTAAGAACACTTTCAATACTTTCAATCTTCCCACTGAATATTGACTGCAACTGCCCTTTCTCATTGAAAACAATAGTAAGAAACTCACTCAAAGCTAAAGAGAAGAACCAGGCTCAGCCTGAAGAAAAGCTGTTTCCTCCCATCCAAACTGTGCCAACACAGCTTTAATTGATTTCTGTTATTAATTGCTTCTTCTATTCTTCTAAAATAGCTATGAATAGCTACTCATCTATTATTAGTTACTCTGGACCAAAACATTGCAAAGGATCTCCAGACCCAGACTATGAGAACTAAGGGGCTCTCCAGTTCTCTCAACCCTTTACTGCGTAGTAGTCACACTTTGACTGCCAAGCCAAGACTTTGGGTGAGCTTAGCAAACATCCATTCAGTTGTACCTTTCTGGAGTTCTGCTGTACGGCCTGGACGTAAAATTAGAATAGAATTATTTCTTCCCCTATTCCATAGAATTATTTCTTCTATGTCTGTTGGCTTCAAAGAAATTTCACTGTGCAGTAAGGAACCCTGGAGGACAAGAGGTGCCTCCCCTACTCATGAAGTTTCTGAAGCCCATTAGTAGTCACGTTAATTTTGGACTTAGCTGAAAGCCAGTGGGTTGGGGAACAGCAGAAGCAGTGAAGATGCTCCAATAGCTGGGATCTTAAGAAAAGTGGCAAAAAACTGTGGAGTTCAAGTGGAGCTGCAAAGCTCCTGGAGCAAAGAAGCTGCCTCCTGCCCCTGAGGACTGCTGGTGCGTGGGGGAGCTCTGCCTCCTTTTTGGGGTTTCTCTCTTGCTTCCTTCCCGCTCAGGAAACAAAACACAGCCTCTCCCTGCAGAACAGAGGGCATGAATTCATGGATCCTGCCCTCTCTGCTCCTGCTATTAATGGCTCTAAACACAGCTGGTCTGGAAATTGCTCAACCACACAGCTGGGTGCCACCACACATCCCCATGCACAAGAATGCAACATAGCTGGGGGCCCACTGCATTGTGGTTTGCGAGGCTGATTTATAGGACTTGGGACAGGTTTTCAGAGGGAGGACGTGCTATGCATGCTCGTACCACGGAGGGTATTCCCAGGGATGGGGCTGTGCTGGATGGTTTGGATGCACGTCAGCATGGACACCCCACAGCTCTCCCCCTGCACCGAAACCACATAAGTTCTGAATGTCAAAGGACAAGGCAGTGGGGCACATCTTGCTGTTAGCAGATGGTAAAAGCTTATCTGGATAAATTCATTTACTAATCAAAATCAACAGTTTATGTGTTTTGGAAGGTGAAAACAGCAGAAATCAGTATTTAAAAGCAGGACAGGATGAACCCTAAGCCACTTAGCACAAACTTGTTTGCAATGCATTACTAATCCCCTCCTATCCTACCTTTATTAACGTTGTGTACACTGTACCTGTGCAACTGATAACACAGCAGTGTTTGGAAAAGAGATTTCAGAGTGCCCCACTTCCCCACCAATAGAGTCCATCTGGTTTTAAAGCATATTTTGTATCTCATTGGAAGTTTTTTTCCCAGAACTTTTAGGGAAATAAAGGAAGCCACCCCCCTGGGAAATGTTGCCTTTGCTTACACCTCCATTGGTCACCTCTGCACAGCAGCTGGAACATCCCAGTCTTGACCAAGCCCTGTCCTCATGCGTCATGGTTGTCCTCTTTCCTGGTGATAGTCCTGGATGGATACTTCCACAAATGGATTTACCCTACTGAGAAACTAGCAAAAAAGGATTCCACTTGCTCCATGCTAAGTCACTTCCCTGTCATTTCAATGAGTTTAAGCAGCCCACAGTGAAGCCTCATGAGCAGAGGACCCAGGGCAGGGCTGGGAGCAAACAGAAGATGCCTCATACTACCTTGCAGCAACCAAGACTGCATGAGAAATTCAGCAGCTATCAGGCTCTGAGCTGCATCCTCTTGAAGCCCAAGGCCACCTTGAACCTCAACTTGCCACATACTCGTTCATCTTAGGCTTATGTCGTGTGCAGGATCAGAGCTATGGGAGAGAACTGGGGCGAGTAAAGGGGAACAGTGGGGCCACACTGCTCCTTGCTTTGTCCCTCATGTTTGTCCAGCTGGACAAATAATAGTTTTCATATGAAAAGAAGGCTTCCAGCACCCCTATCCATGCCTACCAGTCTTGATCTCTCATTACAATCATTTTTGTTAATTTTCAGGCTTTCTTTTAACAGAGAAATGGTAACAGCCATAAAATCCTCTCTCCCTTTGCAGACTGAGGAATGGGAAACAACCTGGGACACACACAAACCCCTGACCTGTGCTGTCAAGCATTCAGAACTGATTCAAAATCCCATGCTCTAAAGCACAAAGGCAATGTGATTTGGTTATCATTATTATCCTAGGGAGAAGTCCTGGTGGGTCAAACACTGCATCAGACCTTGCTCCAGACCCAGCTCCTGCTGCAGCCCATGAGATTTGTTTCTCCATGCCAAGGGAATGCACATCAGGCTGTCTCAGCAATGCTGGAAAAGGAACTTAATCTTCCTACCTCCTATTTCCTCCTTTAAAACTAATTTACCTATTCAGTGGAACCAGGGCAGTGGTGCCTCATGTTCCCTGCAGTCTGGGCAAGGATTTTGTGGATCCAGTCCTTTGGCAGAAGCATGGCACTTTCCCTGTGTGGGCCTGGATTAATACAAAGCAGTTAACTTAACTAGCAACATATGTCTGCATCTTTTCTCACACTGCCATTTATTCTCTCTTATCCACTGACCATGCAAGTTTCCTGTAATCACTGCAGAGTAATTATGTGATTATTCCAGCCCTCTAAATTACAGCTGCAGCTTGGACCCTAGCAATTGCAGGTGACACAGCAAGCCCGACTTTCTCAACTCTTAGTTAATTACAATTAGACAAAAGAAAAAAAATAAAACAATAAATAATAAAACAGCCTGTCAGAAAACCAGAAAATGCAACTTCTGTTGAGAATTCTCACCTCAATCTTTCTCACCACAAGAAAGATCAGAGCAGGAGACATTAATAAGATGGCAATTCATGTTAATTTATCAGCACTGAAGGCTGGAAGTCTTAATAAAATGAGCTAAAAGGAAATTAATAAGATACAAAGGTGATTGCGTTGTTGCTATCATTACACTGACATTCTGAATGCTGTCATGCTGGTGAACCATCTGAGGCAGGGAGGAGGATGATGGAGCAATGCAGCTCAAAGGTCTCACATAAGGAGGATCTCAGATGCAGCCTTAAGGTCTTCCTCAGACATTCTGCAATTCCTGAACCACGAGCAGACCACAAGCCTTAAAAAAAAAAAAAAAATGCATTAAATGAGTAGGAATGAGGTGTTTACAAAAGAAGGGATGGAGCTGTAGGGACTGTAACAAGACCAACCTGCAGTCCCTTGCCATCTTTTCCTGGATGTTTCCCCACCCAGTATCGAGGTCTTTCTGGTATCATTTTGCTGGGACTAAAATCTCCCCTCAGGACAGAGAAAGGAACAAAGATCTTAGGACAACGCAAGGTATGGAGGGATGACGACATCCCAAAGGAATCACACACATTTCTTAATAGCATCAGAAATTTCTGATGTGAATTTCTGAAGTGTTTCACAATGGGTGGAAAAATTAGGGAAACATCAGAAATCAGCCTTTTTTCCCTCTCATTTCAATGACTGTTGACCAAATGAGAAAGGTGTGTGAACATTCTTCCTGAAACATCATAATCCAGATATTTTCAGCCAGGTGTGGCAGATTGGAGTGCCCTGGGCTCCCTTCTCCTGCATGCTGACATCTTCCCCTTCCCTCCTCTTCTCTCCCCTCCTCTCCCTCTCAGCTCTCAGGGAAGAGGGAGATACCTCCACCAAGGACCACTTCAGGAGACTGTAGGTGAGCTCCATCAAAAACAGAGAGCACATGGTTTTAGTCCAAGACTTGATCCAGCATTTTTATCTGGTCTCTCCTTTCCTTGTTTCCATTCAAGCTCACTGCCCTGTGCTGCAGTACTACTGAACACTGATCCTCCATCACACTTAAATTCAGCTACCGGCCACATCGCATCATCCAGTTGCTCCCAGGTTCCTTAAAGGCTCACAAAGGGGCAATGAACTGGAACCGTGGCCCAATCTGTAAATGCAATTGATGGCATCAGCAAATTCAGTGCCACGGTTGGGACTGAAATACTGCAAGAAGCCATTTTAAGAAAGAAATTGAGTTGAGTCAAATGCTTTATGGTGGTAACGAACAGAGCCTTGCAAAACAGCAAATATGCCTGTATGTACGAATACCCATGGGTCACTTAGATTTTCCCCACTGTGACACAAAGAGACAATGTTATAGTTTTGCAACGTGACATCGCAAGGCAATAAAAGTAAAAGGAAGGGCAGAAAAAAAATCTGGTGATGAACTGCAAAACAAACTGACTTTCCAGCAACCCAATAAAGGGAGAAGAATACCCTCCATTTCCAGAGGGAAGATGGAGAGTGGCAAAGGTGGACTTTACAACCCATTCTGCTGCTAAAGACTACGGGTTTGTTGGAGAACATTTTACGCATTCCTTTCTCTTCCCTCAAAAGAAAATTGAGCAAACCACTATGATTTAAGAAATGATAGTTCGACAGTCTTTCACTGCAGGCAACCTTCATCAAACATTAGCCTCTTGGCTGCACTGCAGAGCAGCCAGTTTTCAGTCTGATTTAGAACATCCTTATTTCATCCCTTGATGTTTATGATCAGAATATTTCATCTATTTTCACAAAAGCCTTCTGCCAAACTCCCTATTTAAGTGGGAATAGCAGGAGTCTCCCCATAATGTTTGGGAAATATTCATGAAAGTTCAGAAGGACTCTGCTATTGATATGTTTTGAGAAGAGATTAGAATAGATTTTGCTAAATGACAATTCAAAAAATTAAGAGAGGAAAAGCTTCAGCTCTTTTTTTAATCTGGCTGTATTTTCTCTGTACTAATTTGCAGTTTTTCCGTCTGAATTCATACCAAGCAACCGGAGCAGTTAATAACTTCGTGTATACAGCGCATTCAGGCTGTAGAGTTCACGGACCTGAGGAAACGGAGGAACATCAAAGTGCTCCAGTCGAAGAAAGATAACATGACTCACTGGTGTAGATGGAATGAAAGGCAAGTCTTCCCACCTGCCAACACTCCTGCGAGCTATTGGCGATGTTTCCAATGGCGGTTACAGCCAAAGGAGAATGCTGCATATCCACGAGATGACCAAGTAGCTCAGAAATGCTCCTGGCTTTGTAATAGGATAAGAAGAGAGCAAGGAAACACTATACACTTCTAAGGCTTTACCTTCCCCATGAAATAAAATATTTCCTGGCCAGTTGCCAAGCTCTGATTGCATTTGCAGTCTGGCCCAAGCCTAACTGTCCACCTGCAGCCCTTATACACAGCACTGCTGTTGCAGGACATCATGCTCTTAGAGCATAACACAGTGGTGGGAGTATTCAGCCAAGATGTGGGCAACCCAGTGTCTGCTCTGTCTCAGATCAAATATAACTGCCTAAACATCTGTTTGGAGCTGGAATGAATCTCACTTTTACTGACATCTCCTGGCAAAGGATGATTAAAAGACATCAAATGTAGAAATCCAGGAGGTACCAAGTATCCAGAATCACTCTCAAGATGGATGACTAGGTTGTGATCCGTGTTGTAAAGAAGACATTACATGAAAGAGAAATGTTTGCTGAAACACAGCCTGGACTCTGGGCTCCTTCCCTTTCAGGGAGCTCCCTCAGTGCATGGCTACAGACTGATCCCTGTACTTGCTCAGGGCAGGTAACATGATTGTAGAACCATAGAATATCCCAAATTGGAAGAGACTCACAGGGATCACTGAGTCCAACTCTTGGTTTTACACAGCACCACCCAAAACCCAAACCCTATGGCTGAGAGCAGTGGCTGAGAGCTCCGGCAGCGTGGGGCCGTGCCCACTGCCCTGGGCAGCAGTGCCATGCCCACCGCCCTCTGGGGCAGAGCCTTTCCCTCACCCCCACCTGACCCTGCCCTGACACAGCTCCATGCCGTTCCCTCCGGCCCTGTTGCTGTCCCCAGAGAGCAGAGCTCAGCGCTGCCCCTCTGCTCCCTGTGAGAGGCTGTAGGCCATGAGGGAGCTGTAGGCCATGAGGGAGCTGTAGGCCATGAGGGAGCTGTAGGCCATGAGGGAGCTGTAGGCCATGAGGGAGCTGTAGGCCATGAGGGAGCTGTAGGCCGCCATGAGGCCTCCCCTCAGCCTCCTCCACTCTGAGCTGTACAAACCAAGGGACCTCAGCTGCTCCTCACACATAGAATCATCTTGCCCTCCAGAGCCTTCCCCATCTTCATAGCCCTCCTTTGGACTCTCTCTAATAGCTTTATGTCCTTCTTATATTGGGACACCCAAACCTGCACCCAATGCTCAAGTTGAGGGTGCAACAGGCAGAGCAGAGCTGGACAATCCCTTCCCTCACCTGGCATCCTGGCATCCTGGGCCTGGTGCATCCAGGGTAGGGTTTGCCCTTTTGGCTCCAGAGCACACTGCTGACTCGTGTTCAACTTGCTGTCAGTGTGATGTCCCCAAATGTCATGGGACAACCTCAGTGACAGGCACTGAGACCACTGACCCTGAGGAGAGTGGATGATGTCAGCAGTGAACCCAAACCCAAAACCCTCTGAAAGAGGAACCAAATGGGAAGCTCCCTCTTACCAGAGTGGTGTCCAAACCACCACATAATGGAGAAAGGGACTCTCCACTCCTCCAGCCTTGCCCAACGCAGAACAATACAGTACAAGCCTTATAGACAAGCTCTACGTCATCATCCAACCTCAGCTCACTCTCACTACCCCTAATACCAGGGTACTTGAGACAAAAGACAGGCTCTGGGCATTGGAGAACTTAAGCAACAAAAAAGGTTGTGACTTGTGACAACCACAGCCATCTGCAAAAAGAGAAGCAACCAAGCAGAACAGCAGGAGGATCTGCATTTTGTACCCAGTTGCCTGCCGGGCAATTGTGCCCTGCTGTGAACATAGCCTGCAGTATTTTAAGCACCTGCAGAACATGATGCCTCCACCTAACTGATTTGTTTAATCAGGCCTGAGAACTGCCAGCCCTTGTCCTAAGGGCACAGCTGATGGTGCTGCTACGGCCTCCATTATCCTTTCCTGCTCAGCTCACGCTGTTCTGTTTAAAAGATTAATGAGACATACATTCTCAATCAAGAAGCTATTTCAGAAGCTCTTACTTCCAATCAGTTGTACAGTTCAGTTAGTAGCATTATCTGCCCTTATTCTGGTTGGGAGTTTTAGCAAAATGATTTATGGATATTTATTTCCCAGAGTAGCATTTGCACATTGATGGACTGAATATCGATGGTGCTAAAGCCACATAATCAATGCAGATCTAATGGCGTGTGGAGTGTGCTAAATTGCCCAACAGTAATTTGGGGAGGGAAGATACGCAGATGAGGATACCTGGGTTCCTTTCTTGAGTAACATTTGTTTTTGCAGCTGAAGAACACGTGCATGCTTCCAAGACAAAATGAGATGAATAATGTCTGAGTATCCTACCACCTACAGCTGTAGACAAGGGAAGATCCACAGATGGTGAATCCCAAGCTGGCTGAGATCACCTGTCTGGCTTGAAGAGGACTTCTCCCATTTGAAAAGATGTTTGCCCTGTTTCAATAACTCATGATTTCTGTCAAGGGGGTCTGATCCCATGCTTACTAGTGCTTATTCCCCAACATTGTATCTGGCTCCAGCACAAATTTTCCTGCCTCCATGCAGCTCAGCATCAAGTCATGGCAGCAAGATGTGCAGGGGGCACTACTGGAGTTGCATATTTTTCTCCTCTGACTGTAAAGGAAGCTAAAACAGCTGGTTCAAATGTAAGACTTCCACTCTAGACACCAAAAGTTGGATTACCAACCAGAAGACTGGAAGCTGTAAGCCATGTCTTGCTCTATCATAGGCCTTGGAAAGCTTTTGGGTAGCAGTTTTCATGGAGGAAGAACCAAGGCACAAAGGAAAGGTGCTATCAGGAGGGCAACAAGATGTCGGGCTTTCATAGAACAGGCAAGTTATAGGTAAAACATTTATCAGACTCCAGAAATCTCACAGCTGTTTTTTGGCCATCCCTGGCCAGTAACAGCTTGTTCCTTGTTCTGAGAATAGTCAATATCCTCATAACACAGCTCAGTTTTTCAACAGCAAATTAGCTCACATTGAGATTTGTATTACGGCTCTTAGGAAAAAAACACATTCAGCTCCACTTTAACTGTTTTAACAGCACTCAGTAAGTCTCTCAGGAGCTCCCAGAAGCACTGTGTGTGCTGGTTGCTCTTCTAAGAGGCCCATCCATCTCTGTCCCTCTGCTCATTCCTTTACAGCTCTGCAACCTTCTCATTTTTTTCGTTACTTTTAGGACTATTTTGGCAGGTTTCATAACCCCATTCCTCTTACTTAGAATAGCTTGCAAGTGCATTCTGATTCTTCCACAAATCTTCCTCAGGAGTTTGTGTCTTCCTAATCTTCTGCAGACATCTGAGCCTCTGCAGTACCAGTGCGTACTCAAACCCCTCAATTCCTCTCACCTGATTTTGGTGCTTGAAGTGCAGACATCTCTGCCTTTACAGATGTCCTCCACCAGACTTTCTGCACAGTTTTGTACAGAAAGGAGTGCTCTGAAGGTGTAATTCATCTCTTCCTAATTGAGATACAAAAGCTCAGGGGGATCCCTTCTGTTGATGCCTCTGTCACTGCCAACGAAGCCCTGAGTAGCTATTTGAGATGATGATATCTACGTCTACATTTCCAGCATCAGTCAAAAAGGCTCCCTGCTAGGCTTCAGAGTACTATATCCTTTCTTTGGTACAACCAGATCAGACCTACTTTATTGGCAATTTTATCTGAAGTAGCCAACCTGGTTCTAAACTTTGCACTGAAGAGCATTTCTGCTGGTGGCAGCCCTGATTTTTCCAGTTACACCTTTAAGGTCCACCAGAGCCAGGCACAGCTCAGTGTCAGACTCCATAGCTCCTTCAGCCTTTCCAGCTGATCTCTCTGTTCACACTGCATGACTTTGGGGATATCTGGGACCGAATGTGATAGTCTCAAATCCATGAGAGTTCACACATTTAAAGGTCTTCTCTGTCCGTTTTGCATATTTTGGCCTGACTAGTTCATTTTAGACTCTTTTCTAGGCTCTTCTAAGTACATCCACTTAGAATTCCTGCATTTTTCTGAATCATTTCAAAGAACACCTCTGAAACCAACATTATCTTCAGTCTGCCACAAGTTGCACAAAGCTTTGGTTAGAAATGCAAATACAGGTTACGTGCAATTCCCTGACCAATGCACAGCCACAACCATAATGGCCTTCAGCAATGTCTCATCCCTTGCTGCAGCCTCTGTAAATTTATTCCGCATTTTTTTTGAAACTAGATAATTCTTTTTGATCAAATATGCATGTATTGCACTGTTCCCAGTATCAGGTTCAAGCACAGCCTCATCAAACGCTCTCAAGAGTATATCTACTATCAATAATTGTTTTCTTCCTTGACTCTTCACTTCCAATCCTACAACTGAAATTGGAAAAGCAACATCTGTGTTATGGGAGCGATATCAGCCAGTACTTTTGGTGCTGTGAATACAGCATATTCACATTCAGGTTTTTGCTACAGCCTGTCACCCAAGAATTAAAATGTAAGATTTCTCATTTGAAGCCTCAATGTCAAACTCTCTTTCTTGCATAGTGACATTCCAGTCCAGTAAGTCCAAATAAGTAAGAATTTTTCACCAAATTCCAATGTTAATATCAGAAATGCTTTATCAGGGCAGACCTAGGGACTAGCTGGATCATCTCCTTTTTGACTGCTGTCTTTTGGGCCATCCGTGTCTCGTGGCAAGCACTTCAGCAATCCACATCCTTGCCACGGGAAGACATAAAGTCTTGTACGTGTTTGTAACCTGGCTCCTTCCCATTGCATCGTAAGTGGTGACATACCTGCATTATTCCAACATCATAATTCTGGCACTGCAAACCACAATTTGTTACTCACTATTTAGCTTCTCTTTGCCACTCGTGACTTTACAGACTGCTTCTCCTTTTCAATTTTTCAGCTGTTCATACAGAATCCATACCACACTTTTCATTATCCTTGCTGCTCTTCACCTTTCCTAGTTCTAGAAAATCTCCTTGTGACAAGGGGAAGAGCAACTGAATATGGCATTTCTGAGGGTTCTGTACAATAACATGATGATATCTCTTGGTTTGATCTGTGTTGTTTTCCTAACAATTCCTAAGATTCAACACATGTGGCTTTTTGACAGCTCCTGGGCACTGAGGTGATGCTTTCTCTAGGACTTTTTGTTGCCATTCCAGACCTGAGATGTGACCACCAGCTCAGAGCCTATAACTGTTTGTCCACAATTAGGACAAGTTTTCCTGAGTACATCAATTTACAATTTTCTGCTTCACATTTTTGCAACAATACTTTCCCATGGAAGCCTGAGAGACCTCCCCAGGACACCCAGGAGACTCAGAGCCAGAGGAGCCACAAAAGCTCTGCTCTCCAGCCGAGGGGAGGACTTTCTACAGAGCCTTCTCCAGTCTGCAACATGAAATACCTTTTCTGGGAGTACTGATGTTCAGCTGGATCTGCCATCCCTGAGCTGCTCCTGAGCACTCCCATGTTTTTACTTTGAGAAATCCTGCAGGGTGAAATTACACTCTTAAAGGTAAGGCCTGTGCAGCTGCAGGAGGAGACCTGCCCATGAAAGTGTCTCCTGCTGTTGTGTCTTCTGAAACGAGCCCCTGCAGACGTGGCAACCAAGCCCTTCTATCCTCCCACCTCCTCTGTTTGCCTTTTGCAGGTCACCCACGTTTGTACTCCAGTCCTTTCTGTAGTGCCCCTTTTTCTTCTTGCTGTAATCTATGCCTCATTGCTGGTGTTTTCCATCATCCCGTGGCAAATCGCAGTTCATTTTTTTTCCAGCCCATGATTGCAGTAGGAAAATTGAGCAAAAAATTAAATTCCAAACATCCATACATTCATTTTTGAAACATTCCCATGGAATTTCCAATAAATAGATCTGTAATGATGCTTGCCTTACTGAAACTGATCATTATTAACTTATTATAAGTTCTTATTATAATATATTCTTTATCATTATATGTAACAAAAAATTTTGATTAAACTATTTGATTCCATTTTTTACTTCCCAATAATGATAACTACACTCTACACATACAAAAGTGCTACATACTAACATGTTTTCTTTATATGTTTTCTGTTTATAAATACTGCTAAAATAGGTAGAGAAATTATAAACTTGCAAACAAAAAGCATCAATTTTGTTGACTTGCCAGAAAAAAAAAAAGGTTATGTCCTCCAATGTTGTCATGCAAATGGAGAACAAAATCATAATTCAGGAGGAAAGCTTGGGAAAAATGACATTATATATGTTCAGTATAATGTAGTTAACAAAGCACTGAAGTATCAGTAGTAAAGTGTAGCACCCGTGGAAATCATTATTAATATTATACATTTTGATATACACTGGCATAATTGGGAATATTTATTAGCAAAAGGTAGAAGTGCGGTAGCAGTAATACCATAATAGTTACTCTACAAATTTCTAGTTTTCATTCTAAAGGTTATATTTCATCTAAAGTGTTTTTTCTCCATTTCCATAAATTTTCAGCTTTTCTACATTAGACTCCAGAAGAAAAAAGATGACAAGCAGGAGGAGAAACTGCAGAAGTCAGAGTTTTTCCAGGCTTTACCATCTCTTCTGACAATTCAGCTCTGGGATATCAGTCCTCCTTGGCTTATTCAGTCCTGGCTTTCCAAGAAAACTGACTCAGAAAAATCTTGTTGCTTTGATGCCAAGAATGCCCATGCAGCTTTGTCCGTGGTGCTCCAACTTGATTTTAGCCACAGCTGTGCAATGGTTCATCCCTAGGGCATATCTATTTAGGCAATGTCAGCCATAAGTATGACTTCTCTCATAATTTTAACCACTGAAAAATTATAAAATCGTCCAGAAGATTAATGATTAGAAAAGATTAATTATTAGAAAAAAAAATAATAAAAAATGAGGAAAAAAAATTAGAAAATAGTCCAGAATGGTGGCCCCTAGATGAGGCACTCCCTTATACTGTGCACAAAAACTCTCGCACCTGTGCAGCTTCCTCAGTGCAACAAAGAGACATTAAAACAGTTCCACATACACAGAGCAGTTAATTTATCATCCTGGGCCAGCTACACAAGATTTCATGGCACAGCCAGTGAATTCAAGTTCATTCAAAGTCATTCCTCAGGATAATTTTCCAAGTCAACTGATTTTTGACTGGATATCCTTTAGACAGCCACCATTTTTTTTTGTTAACACGTCTTAAGTTAACCATATCATTAATTACATATAAAACCATGGCTCATTGTAGCTTTTATTGCAAATCAAATTAAGATGTCATACATCCTTACGCTGTTTTTAGAAAGGACTTGAGAAGCTTTTAACGACCTTTACGCTTTCTCAAAACTCGTTAAGTATTCCCTCAGCTCTCCGAGGTGTAACGTCATTGCTTGATGCTCTCCCACCAAGATTGAGTGTCTTTCAGGAAAATATGCTTTAGTCAACACCAGGTTTTGGGCTTCAAAGAGGATTAACTGGGTGGAATTCATGACTGTTCCACATCCAGCCACATCCAACGGTCCTTCTTAAAATCTACAAATGTAAAACTTCCCTTCTCTTTCCCCTCCCTTCTCCAGATCAGTAATTACAAGATGGCAAGCCACACAATCTAAATCTTGTCCGTTAATTACTTGTCTTGTGTTTACATATGAACCAAGCAGTTCGATGTTGAACGTGCAGCAATCCAAGTGTTTCCAGATGTGTTCGGCGATCCTGCTTTGTTTTTACAGCCTGCAGTTATCATGTGTGTTCTTTTGGCAGCTGTATGAGGCAAAAAAAGTTAACAATTTTATTTTTAATTGTGGGTTTTTAATAAGAAATACTTCAAGTCAGAAAGCACTCCAAGCTGATCTTTACTTTTAGTATTTGAATCCCTTCCTATCAACCGAAAGGTCTCGAAAACCCACAATCAGAGCAGAGAATTCCACACATTGTGTGAATCACATTATCAAATTAAAAATGGGGTAGTGAAACATTTCCAGTAAAATCTGGTGAAGAAAAAGTTCTAATTTTCCTTCCATAATGGACTGATTTTGCCTTTTTTTTCCCCTATCAGGCTGTATATTATGATTATTTATCACGCTTGTGCCTCACAGCTCAAAGTAAATACTGAGGACTGCTGATTTCCAGACTTACTTTGCAGATGAAACCCCAATAATGGCATTTTCAGCGCATGAGTAAAATGTTCTCAGCACCAGAAGAAGTGCAAAGTGAAAATCCAATCTCCACCCCGGCGACGCCTGAGCGCTCCTGCCCACCCCAGCAGGAAAATTGCCAATTGAGCAAGCGGCAAAGATGATAGAAGAGGTCTGTCATGCAGAGAGATGTGCTGTAAGCAAGGGAGCACGGCCGTAAAATCTTCAGGATGAATAAATTGGTGCCTAATGCAAAAAAAAAAAAACCTACAAACTCCAGAAAGCTTAGCGGCAGCTAACAACTTGACAAACCTTTCCTATTCCCGATTCGTTTTGATAGGCACTAATTAAAGTCCTGTCTGGCAACTTTGTGTGAAATCAGAAGAGCTTAAGAGAGTCATCACTCATGTTTTCAGGCTTCTGAGCCATTCTCCCCCATGCACACCTACCTCCACCCACACGTGAGATTAAATATAACGGTCCAGACAAGATGAAATGCGGTGCTCCCACAGTTTTATTTGATTTATTAAAAGGAGAGAAGTAACCAACTGGGAGGAATATAGGTCAAACTTTCTAGATCCTTACGAAAAGCTAAAAGCTCCGCTCTTGGCTTTCAGCATTCCATTCAGATTGGTGCCGTGTGTTTGCTTTCAAGAAGACATTAAGGTACAGAAGGGGCTGGATTCGAGTGACGAAACCCAGGGCACTTCAGGATGCTGATGAGTGGAGGAGAAAGCAAAAAGACGCCTGGCTGCAAACTGAGCATCTCCCAGCCCAGAGGCACAGCAAGGACACTCTTGGCCAAGAGATAGGACAGCACGTTGAGGCATTTCTAACATTTTCTCTTGGGCATCCAAAGGGATGTACTGAACACAGAAAAGCTATTTCCCCTTCCTCTGCCTCTCTGGTTTCAGTTTGCCTCAGCCCCACCTCTCTGACTTGTCACCATGTCCCTTAATTCCGTTTTTTTTTTCCATAAAAACCTCCAGCTGTCTCAGAAACCTCTCTTTGCTGTTTGCTTCTGTGGCCTTAGTGGCTGTATTGCCACTTACTGCCACGTGCTGGTCCCTGAAGGATTATGTCCTTTTTCTTCCAGGTGTAGACCTTGCTGTAATGAGCCCTGGGATGTCCTGTAGGTAATTTTGTCCTCTAATTGATTACTAGTGGAAACTAGCTGGGGACCAGGAACAGCAACTGAGTGTGTATTCTGCGATGAGCATTAGTGGAGAGCTTCTGTTTGACTGTTTGCTCAGTTCAGCTTTTGTGCCTGGGAGAAAGGAGCAATGACACCTGGTGGTTCAACACTGAAACCAGGCTCGAAGGAAATTTCAGATGGAAATATGAAATGATTTCCTAGGTGTTATCTACCTAAAAATGCAACAGCTTCTCTGTAACAGGGAGTCATTAAATCATGATTTGGTGTGTGTTGGTGCCTTCAGGAAGGTCACCAAAGAATGAAATATTGTGAACTAAGTCCCTTCCCAGCATCTTTGGTCTGGGTTAGAGCTGGTCCTCCTTGGTCTGGATCCCTAGGGCAGATGCTCAGACACAACCCTTGCATTTTCCTCCAGTGGAGCACTCTGCATTCAGCCTCCACACCTTCCCCAGTCTCCCATCCCACTCAGCCTCCCCTCCTAGTCTCACTTTTCAGAAGATAGAATGATAAATAAGCAAAAAAAAATTTTTTTTTTAATCACAAATGAACTTTTAAACCATATCACTTTTAGAGAGCACTACAAATGCATAATCTTCACAAAATAATGGAAGGCTTAAGAGGATGCCTCCCCCTGGGCCAAACCTCCACGGCTTTTCAGAGGTCAGCCAGCTTCTGTGTCTTCAGATTAACCTTCTTGAGTGTGTTAAAGGATAAACTTCTTTTCAGACACCTACATCCTCCCCAGGTTGCTCACAGGTCCTTCAGAAAGCACATCCCTTTGTCCCATGTAGGGTAGGGAAGCAAAAAGTCCTCAAATTCACGGCAGTGATATTCACACTGGGCAAAACAAGAAAAATAACATTAGGGCACATTGGCTCTTGTTGGTGTAAACATGAGCAAAATGCTGTGATGGAGGACAACAGATTATTGCCTATCACACCATCAAGGTACAAATCAGAACTTCCTTTGAAGCACAGCAGGCTAAAACGATTTCTCAAAATAGTGAGGTTTTTCACCTTACGCAAACAGTTTTAGTTGAAGAAAGATTTCTCACCAAGCGCTGTCCATGCAGCAGGACCCAGAGATGCACGGGCATGCATTCTTGATGAATTCCATTTTGTCCCATACAGACACAAAGAGATGCCAGTCAGTATCACACTCATTCATGAGGTCATCACAGAATGATTATCTTGTCTTTCTTGGGAACAACAACAACTAAATCCTTTGCCTTTCAAAATTTGGTGCATGAACGTAAGGCAAATGATGACTTAGGGTGGCTAAACCCACAAGCCCATCCAGTGGCAAAAAGCAGTAGTTCCTGGTGTCATTTGCATCCCAAAAAATACCATTTTTGGCTCTATCACTGAGCTGCCCTCAGGGCTGTATAACGGTGTAGCAATGATTTCTCTGTGATGATCTCTCAGCGATGCTACAGTCTATGTCTTTCATCAGGGCGCTGATTGGGTGACATTATCCTGACCTTGCAGTGAAAAGGGTGTGAGTATAAAATCAACAGATATCGCAAAATGCATATTTTACTCCAAAGCTGAATTTAAAAATGGTAATTACAATACTGTGTGTAAGTCAACACAGAAATGGGGGGTTGCGGTTTGACACACCTACATTCAGGTTTGTCACATGAATATTTTTCTAAGAGATGTGCTACAAATCCAAGCAAAAATTATAAACTCGACACAGACATGAATGGCTGATGGTCTTTGCCCTTTGTTATGCAGAAGGTGGGACTGTATAATCATAGTGATGTCTTTAAAATCTATAAATAAAGAGTTCCCCTTATGATTAAAGCGTCACACACCTCCAGGAGGAAAGGGAGTTATTGTCTCCCCTTTATGAAGTGGGGAATTAGGCACAGCTTTACACCAGCCATAATTATCCTCTCCACCTATGGGTTCGCAGTGGCTCGCCGTGTGGAAAAACTCCACTGTGCGAATAATTCATGAAAATGACCATGACTCATTTTTAGCCTAACCCCATGACAAAATTGCCCTGGATGTGCAGCTGTAGGCATGCCCTTTAAGATGCCAGCGGGAAGGCTCCAGAGATGGGGATAGAAGCACAGAGCCCTGGGGTTTTCCAGGGGCTGAGAGCAAGCAGGCATGGTTGTGCCATTGGTCCTCTGCCGTGCTCTGAAACACATAGGAGATGGGCTCTCTGCGTGCCAGGAGGAGCCTGGGATGGTCAGGTAGCTCCTGGGCTACACCTTTTGCAGGCCTCCAGCCCAGGGCATGCTGAGAGCAGAGCTCTGAACACAAGGAGCTGCCTCTCATCACCAGAGGGAATTTCAGAGCGATTTGGTGCTTCACACAGCTGCTTCAGAAGAGGGGAATGTGAGCTGTGTAATTTAAATTTTGTATGCCAGGCCTCTGCGGAGACTCTGGATTCTCATCAGAAATGCCTCATAGAAAGAAAGGCTGCAGGGAAGGGCTATTTTGTTTGCATTTGAATTCTAATAGCAGCCTATTTTGTACTGTTACCAAGTGCCTGGAAAGCATCTGGATTCTCTAGAGGAAAAGATCCCTGGGAGATGCATTGCATTTGCTCGTTGTGTAATATTCTGTGCATGGATGGTGGTCTGTAAAGATCAATGTGTTCAGCTCTGGGAACAGCCAAAAGCCACAGTTAGACTTTACCAGTGTTAAATGACATTTGTGATTTTGTGGGATATTGTGAGACTCATGTCTGTATCACTGTGTTCTCATGGCAAAAAGAAGGGTAGAGTCGGGATGGGACAAGAGATCTTGGAAATATCTGGAAGAGAGGCTTGAGTTTCTGCATTAGGTTTGGGATGGGGAGGACTACAGGTAGGATGAACAGAAAGGTAGGGAATTCCTGCACAACGTGCTCTGAGCAGGAGGGACTGGGCATTCGTAGCACTCCTGACCTGGAAATTTCCAGGTGGGGTTGAGAACAAATTCCCAAAGAACTCTCCTCCTGCCTGCTTTTGCTATGGGAAATATGATCACCCTCTAGAGCAAATTCCTCTTTAATTCTGTGGAGGAAGAAGATGTTCACTCCAGCCACCATTCAGTCACACCACTTTCTGGATCACCTTTTCTCCACTGTGGCCATCACAGTGTGGTCTCCACGTTCTACACAGCCTCTACACAGCCTTCATACAGCCTGTCCACACTTGTCACCCACCCAACCCAAATGAATCACCCATCCCAAGGATTTCTGTCTCAGAGTGTGTTAACAGCTCCCATTGGAATGTGGTCCCAGGAGTGAGATAGCTGCCGGGCTTCTGAAGTACAATTTCCCTTTCCTACCAACACAAAGTAGAAAAAGGTACCAGTCCCTGTATGATCAGAAATGTAAATAGTAAATAATAACAGTAGCATTCTGGTCACATAACGTCCTGCATGACTGACTCCTAGGAACTCAAGTGAGCCCAGCAAAGGGTGTACCTGAGTCTTTAATGCTTGCAAAGCCTTTCTGTCTCCAGTGAACAGCCTTATCGAACTAATCCTCATCTGCCCCCTGGAAGATGGGGGAAAAAAATATCATGGAGCAGGAAATGCAGGCACAAAAAAGTTAAGTACAATGCTTGAAGCCACCTGGAAAATTATGATCTGACTCAGGATTAGAGTTCTGGGACACAGCTCCAGGCCAGTTCCTAACCCAACCTTGCAGCTGCAAGGCCATTTTCCTGGGAAAAAAAAAGCACTGCTACCAGGTTTATGTGTGTTTTGCTGCTAGCTATAGGACCACAGCCTCCAGGGTTGCCTAAGCACCTTTTGCCAAAACTGAATGGTAATGTGGCTTATGCAGTTTTGCTTGATTTACTTTGTTCCTTTGATGTGCAAGGATTTAGTGACATGCTTAGCAATACAGTAGCATGAGAGACATTGCATAAAATCAAATCATTGCTGGGGCAGATGCTTCCAGATTTAAAAGCTCGATTGGTACCACAGACACGTAGCTGCCTAACTGCAGGCTGTTTCGCCTGAAACTCAGGTTGTAAGGGCTTCTCAGGACCCCTTTTAGTCCCAAAACTGCAGTAACAAGGCTTAGGAGGCATCCTTTGAACTTCAAGGTGACTGTTCAGATCAGCAGTAGCTGATCTATGACATTTGGGCTGTAGCAGTGTCTCTAAAGGTCTGCTTTCGGCTCTGATTCATCAGCCAGTGTCACCCTTCTCCCCTCCCTTCACTGCTCTGCCAGCTGTGGACATGGCCAGGGTGACCTAGAAACTTGTCACCTCCAGGCTGGGTTTACCTCCATTCACAGTTTCTAAAATAGGACATGAAGCAGATGGACAGATCCTACCTAGCTGGCTCACGTAGGAAATCCTTAATGGCCTGGGGCATGTCAAGAGACACTGAAGGTCCTCTGCCCATGATGTGTCAGTTCCCAAACACAGCCAGGCTTTCCCTGTGATCCATCAACCACATCTTCTAGGAACAGGGCCACTCCCAGATCTGAGGATAAAGCATGTGACATGGGGAGAAAAAGCATAATCTGTAGAAACAAGGTACCTGCATGGGTGTTTATGAATAGTCCACCTACCTATAGCTTCAGGAGCTTATATAGCTTTCTAGATCTGTATAGCCCATCGTGTTCTACCTTAATCTGTCCTATTCTCCACTCTATCCTATTCTATCTCCACCAGCAGGAGCAGCTGGTGCATGACACCAAAGACCCAACATCATCTTCTCTCCTTCAGCCAGCTGTGTGCTGGAGATGCAGCGATCAGAAATGAAAACACTGCTTTAGTTTTCCTTCACAATGCCCTACAACAATTTTTCAGGCCTGTGATCCTGCAGAATTCAAGGCAATAGGAGCACAAGGTCAAGGGCTGCAAGCCTGCATTGCACTGACAGGAAGGGATGCTACAACCTGCAGGTTATCACTGCCTTTGAGAGTAAAAATTATACTGCAGGGAAAACAAAGGCAACAACCATCATCTCTGCAAGAAACAACGTGGAAGCTTCTTTTTCTAGTTTGGCAATATGTGAAAGATTCAAACATCCTCAGCATCTCCTCTGCTCTGGTTTTGACAAAAACAAAATCCTGGACCATGCCCAAGAGCTGCATGCACTGAAGATTGCTACTGGAGATTTAGGTCTGAGAATTTTGTAATGAAAATCCTCCTTGTGAAATATTGTCCCAGAATCTCCTATGAAACGAGGAATAAATCACACACAATGTTTTCTAAAGTGTCCTGGCCTCTCCTAAGGGCATAGATCATATCCTCCCACAGAGTGCCTTTGTACAGATCAGAGACCTGATCCAGTTAATCATCAGACAAGGTCCATGTGCTCCCACAGAGCTCCTTGCTAGAGGACAGCCCTCTCCATAGCATCCCAGGTACAGAAACCAACTCTTTGACTGACTCATTTCAAAAACCCTAACCTTCTCCTCCTTGTTATCTACACCTGGCAAAGGCATTCCTGATAACAGAATCATTTATAATTAAAAAAATTTTTTAATCCCCTGTTCCACTCCTTATCTAACTCTCAATTATTTACCCTATATGCATCCTGTCTAAAGTGTTTATGCTCAAATTTAGGTGCCAAATCCCAATTACCACAGAAATCCTCCCAGCCCAGGAGACATCTATTTCTTGGGAGCTCTGATCCCATCTCTGTGGCTGCAGGTGATGCACAGGATCAGGTCGTACAGAGCTGGAGGGTGATCCAGCTCTCAGCTCTGATTGCCTGCACCTGTGAGTGCCTCCACTGAACGAAATGAGATGGGTGGAGTCCATCTGGGGAGCACAAGCCTAGTTTAGAGCAAAAATTGAGGAGGTGTCAGAGAAATTCTTAAAGATATGATGTAGAGCACAGAGGTGATGAGGCAGGAAACTGGATCCACATAGTTCCACACAAAAAGGTGGCATCTTTGAGTTAAGTTATAGATTTGTGTTTAATCTGCCAGAGAAATAAAGAGATAGAGTGTCAGAAGTCGTCAGGGTGACTTGGGGCACCCTGAAGGCTGTCCCAGCCCTGTAAAGAGACGATCCCAGCCCGAGGATCAGAGCAGTCCTTGGTGTGATGTTATGAGACCTCTGCTGTCACCTAGTGACAAAAGGGAAGAAGTGCCTGGGAAAAAAAAAAAAAAAAGAAAGAAAGAAAGAAAATTTTGGGATGAACAAAATACCGGAGCAGGTTATGACAGGGGAAGCATAAATCTGTGCTTTGAACACCTGGAACTCACTAGCAGTCTCACCTGTACACATAGAGCCAGATGAGATGCTTTTTTAAGATATTCACCCACAATTAGAGTAATTAGATTGCTCTAATTCTTCAAGCGTTGCCCATGGCCAACATATCTCAAATGGGTGCCTCCCTCCTACCCATGGAGGTTTCTCCATCTGAGATTGCCATCACAGACACTCCTGTGAGCACGCACGTAGGCTATTTTGGATGTCTGCTTCAGCACGGCATCTCTTTTTCCATAGGGGAGCTTATTTGCATCCATCAGCTATAAGGGGACTGTGACAACATCTCAGGTGTAAACACCTACATGGCAGCACTCTAGAGCTATGAGAGATGGCTGCTGTCCCTTATGATGACTGGAAGGTGACACTCAACTGGAGAAGAGTCAGAACTTCTCCAGAAACTGTGTTATCCTCATCTTTGCTGATTTTGCAAAGAAATACTCAAACTGGCCACACCACAGAGCTGATGACCATCATGCAGCTTTGTCCTTCACATGGAGCAAGGAGCTCTTCCAGAGATTTGGGGATGTGCTTTGCAGGGTGACATGTCCCCCATGGGACGCACTGGAGGCAAAAAAAGAGTGTAGCTGGCAGCTGCAAGAGGTCAAGGGTGGCAGAAGCTATCTGGGCAGGAGGAGGTGAAGGGAAATGAGGCATGAGAGAAACAAAAGCCAATGGTGCATGCACAGAATGAGACATCAGGAGGTCAGAGTTCAAATCCCATGTGTGACCTTGGCCTTTTGTGTGATTTAGGACAAGCTGTTTCCCCACCGTAGCTCGGTAGCACAAGAAGATATTGCCTTCCCGTGGGGGATCTCCAAAGGCATTAAAGATTATCAGCATAAAACAATGCATTGATGCTCCATTGAACACTCCAATTTCAAAGAAAGTTTGGGTTTGGTTTCAGCCACACAGTTACTAGCTGGGTCCCTCACCCTACTCTTACAGTATTGTGATTGTGGAGTAGTTAGAAGGGCTTTGTTTTCCTCTTCTTAGCAGAATTGAAGCAACTGACTCTGAATTTTGCCCTTGTTTGCCTGTGCCCCACAGTATTCCCAAGCCATGCTGCAGGAGGGGGTGTGGAAGCCTACCAGTGCTGTCCTGCTCTGCTGGTTCCAGGCTCTCGGTTTCCTCTGAATAACTTCATTAAGTTCACAGACCTGTCAAAAGATATTTCAGAGATTTTCTTTTAAGTCTCGCAAATAAAATATTAAGCACAATCAATCATTTCGTGTGACAGCTTCTTTGTCCATAAACTGTTTCCATTCATTAGAAACCATCTATTTAAACGTCACAGTGTGTGGGAGAGGGGTGGGCATTCCAAAAAAAGAAAGACAAAAAGCCACCACTTATTAATCCTAATGCTGAACTATTTTCCTGCTAGTGTCAGACATTTGAGGCATAGCCATGCCTTGAATAAAGCAGGAGCATTATGGATGCTCAACAAGCCCACAGCTGGGAGCTTAACCTCAAGTGGTGTGAAGAGCATGAAGCTCCCCAGGACCAGCCAAGGCTGGAAGCCAGGTTGGGTATTAGCAGAGATACACCTTCATGCATCCAAGCAAAGTCCTCCTGCTCCCTGAAAAAAAAAGCAGAAAACCGGCTGCCTTCTCTGTATTTTCAGGATAAGTGGGATATTTCTGAGCAGGATTAAGAGTGCTTATATTGTCTTGCCAGTAAAAGCAAGCTGAGGGTGAGGGCAGGGCCAGCGTCTAAGCTTGCCTTAGGTTGGCTTCAACACTCCTCCGCAGCAAGAAGCCACATCTCTTGGCCAAGAAGGGGTTTTGCTACAGATGATGGGATGACAAACGCTGCAAGCCCTCTGCGAGAGCCTGCGGCACGCACATCACCTCGGAAGGGGCTGCAGGGTCCCCCAGTCACAACATGGCCGCTGTCAGCACAGGGAAGGAGCACACAGTAAACAAAGGCAACATTTCACCACGGCATACAGTACAGCTCACCTCAGGTAAATATGCCACAGATGAATAATAAAAAGAGCACGGGCTGTTTGAAGCAGAGGCTGTCATGGAAACCCTGGCAGCAAGTGGCGGCATTCAGGGGACTCACTCAGGAGTGAAAAAAAAAGGGCATTGCTGCTTGGCAGGCAGCAGAACTCAGGGATTAAACTCTCTGAGCAAGAGTGAAGTATGGGCTGCTCTTCTACAGGTTGCCCAACCAACCTGGGACACATCGCAGTCTTTCATTGCCTTCCCTGCAAACCAGGGGGATTTTCACCTACCATGGGTAGTTGGAGTTGTTGAAAGGGTCTAAGTCCTTCAGGACAATGAACATCCCTACGTGCTGGCACAGGAGCTGTACTTAGGCTACCATGGGGAATATCTTTTCAACCAGAAAGGTTTGGCGTGCATACCCACCACGAGCTTTGGCAGAGCCTGAGGGAACAACAGCAGAAGGGCTTTGCACTCCCTCTGAAACATGGTCTAGAAGCTCATGGGTGATCCTCAAAATCAACACCCCTCAGTGCTGGAGGCTCAAAGCAACTCCATGCTGCTCATTTCATCTGAATTAACACTAACTTTTCCCAAAATGAGCCCCACATTTTCCAAACTTGGTTTCATGGAATCACAGAATGGCTTGGGGTGGAAGAGACCTCAAAGATCATCCAGTTCCAACCACTCTGCCACGGGCAGGGCAGGGTTGTGCACTACTAAACCAAGCACCAGATTTGGCTGTCCAGGGCCCCATCCAACCTGGCCTTTAGCACTTCCACGGATGGGGCATCCACAACTTCTCTGGGCAGCCTTTTTCAACAGGTTGGAAAGATCACCACTCAGGATGCTGATTTTGCTCCAACAACGTGCAAGCACCTCGCTCCTGGCATTCATGTCAGGGTTTATGTCTTAATTGGCATCCCCCAAACCACTCCAGAACAAGGGCAGACAATGTGATAAATGCAAGACCTTGCTCTGCTTTTGGTGCCTTTTCCACAGCACTTCCCCTCACAGGCAGCCTGAGCTGTTTTATCACTTTCTCAAAAGGAAGCACAGCCCAGTCCCCAAACCTCACAGCAGCAGGGTGCTGGAGATAAGGCAGGGAAAATATTTCACTTGCGAGGAAACTGTGCTCATCTCGCACTAACGTCTCCATCCTCTGGAATCCAAGGCAATAATTACAGCAATTTGTAGATAATTATTTGTTAATTAAAAACAGGCTTGCTGGGTACAGTTACCAATTTCCTCCGCTGGCTGCATAGGGCTGCGCAAGGAGACACTGGGGGATTGATGATTTCGTAAAAGCATTCATCTGTTCAGTTCAGAAAAAAGGCCCCCAGTGGGTCGTCTCCCCCCTCTCCCCACATCCTGGCAGGTCTGATTCATTCTCCTAAGATATCCTGGAGGAATCCATGCCTGGCTTCCCCTTAGAGATTTCCACTCAAGGTGACTGCCACATCTCTCCATAGCAGCCTGTTTCTCTGGCTAATGTAACGACCCAGGCTCACATAGATGCATTGCCATCCACACTGGAATTAGTAGCTCCTAAAGGAGATGTAACCCTAAGTCGAGGCCGTGAGCATGAGAGAAGCTCACTTCCATCCCACATCTATACTGGTAATAACAAATGAACAGTGCGTAGATGAAGTCAAAGCTGAGAGCAAACTGAAACTTCTAACTTAACGCAGTGCTGCTGGGGAATCATTCTGCCCCAGGCTGGGCAGTCTGTTGTTTTGGGTTGCTGCCTGAGCATATTTTCCACACCAGCTTTGAGAAGAAGTAATGACAGGTTTTCAGATATCCTCCAAGAAATACTGCACACACATCTTGGGATGATTACCCTGACAATGTGCCAGGATTCTGGATCATTTGAGTCCTCTGCCTTGGTTTCTCCTACTGGGCACACCTTCTCCTGGGTCCACCACCAGCCACCAACCTACTCCAGGGCTCCCCATTGATGAGGAGGAATTATGCAGCCCTGGAAGCAGGGAGGTCGCTGCTCCTCATCCACTGCTGGATTGAGCTGGCTCTCAGCAGTCATTTTGGACGTCCCTTCTTCTAGGGCACTGAGGAACAAGCTCACCCAGATGTGAGAGCTGGCTATGCGCGTTGTGCACCAAAATAGTACCAGTAGCACCAGCCTAAACCCTCATAAATAAATTCTCATGGTTGCAGCAGAGCTGCTCGGAGCCATGGTGACAAGGATGGCACCAAGGAGTGACACGACCATTTTGTCACGTTCAGAAGCAGACGCTTCCCATCCCCCTCAGCAAGACAGCAGCGAGGAGAACAAACCGTTGCTAACGGTGGGGAGCAAATTCGGCTGTTGATATCCTCTTCATGGAAATAACCTCATGGGTTGTTAGTCACACGGAACTGGCTTCGCCCCTCTAATTTTCTCCTGTACGTGGGCTTTCGTGTTCCTCTCATCACCTCAGCAGCTGAGTGCCTGCACCATGTGCCGAGGAATCTCAATTAAGCAAAGTGGCTGGATGTCATGATGTACGGAACTACATCTCTGCTCCAGCAGCACAGAAAACTAGCGAAGAGCTAAGATTAAACACTGGGTTAATTAGTACATTTAATTAGCTCTCAGTTATTAAATCCTTTCAGACTCTTAGATAAATCACTCCAAGTACAAAACATTCCTTAGAAATGCAGTTATTTACTCCCCTCTTCTCTCTCCAGGTGTGTGTAGGGGTGGGAAGCTTTAGCTTTCCTCCTGCATCTTCATGCATCATCTCCAAGTGTGTGGTGGTCCCGTGCTCACCCACCCACAGAGCTAAGGAGACCCACGGGGCTTCAGAGATCACTGCAACAGCATTGACAGAGGGGATTTATTTATAGTAGGGGAGCCCAGTTGCTGGGATGACCTTGGAGAACCACTCCAAGTATTTATCATGTGAGTAATGCAAGGCTCTGAATAAGACAGGTTCTGGGCAGGCTGTAAAACTCTTTTCCGTGGAGTCAAATCTGAACACCATGCTCATTGTATAGTTCATTGGAAACAGACCATCATAGAATCGTAGAATCATCAAGGCTGGGAAAGACCTATAAGATCAACTAGTCCAAAGGTCAACCCATCAGCCCATCAGCACCATGCCCACTAACCGTGTCCCTCAGTGACTCCTTTCCCCTTTTCTTGAAAACTTCCAGGGACAGCGACTCCACCACTTCCCTGGGCAGCCTGTTCCAATGCCTGAGCACTCCTTCTGAGAAGAAATCTTTCCTAATATTGGGTCTAAGAAACATTTTCCTAATGTTTCAGTCTAAGGAAGGGGGTTTCAGCATTTTCAGCACCAAGCTTTCTTTTCTCTATCTATTAACAACTGTGATGATGGGCAGAGAACTCAGGTCCTCCTGATGTTGGTGACCTCAACCCTTTCAATAAGAATTAATGGGAGCAAAGAGCTATCTTGGATGTGACTTGCTTAAGGAAGTTTGCTTGGGAAAAAATAACAGTACAGGGTTAAGCTGAGGGATATTCCCCATTGTATCATGAAAGATATCATACCACAAGGATTCAGTCTGTACTCGTTGGCGATTCTAATAATTCTAAAGAGGGTAGATTTAGGCTAGACACAAGGAGGAAATTCTTCACTGTGAGGGAGTTGAGACACTGGAACAGGTTGCCCAGAGAAGTTGTGGATGCCCCCTCCCTGGAAGTATTCCAGGCCAGGCTGGATGGGGTTTTGGGCAGCCTGGTCTAGTGGGAGGTGTGCTTGCCCATAGCAGGGGGGTTGGAACAAGATGATCTCTCAGGTCCTTTCCAACCTGAACCATTCTATGATTCTATGATTCTAAATGAATAGAAAGGAGAAAACAAAGCCTGTGAGAAGACGTTATGCAACAAACCGACATTTTGGGAGCAAGAATGGAGCTTTCTGGAAGACAATGTTCTTTCTTTTTTTTTCCCCTTGCACAGTTTCAAAAGAAAGGTATTTAATCCTTTTATGAATAAGTATGAATGTATTTGCTTCCAGTCTACAAAATACGTCTGCAATGAAGCAATGTGGAGACATTTGGGAATTAAGTAGCTAATTTGATACTCATAAGAAACCATAGCCATAGCCTAGGACTGTATCTCAGAGGACACGGCTGACCTTTCAGCAGCTGATGCTAGATCTAGAATGGCTTCTCATCACTGAAAGCTCAATCTAACATCAGTTAAAATAAATTAAAAGCTATCACTGGCTTCTGCGGATATTGGAGTAGGCCACATAAAACCCACTTGAATGCTGGGAGCCCAAGGAAATTATCATGGTAAATCTAACTCCTAGTGAAGTCTTACAGGCTTTAAAACATCTCTCTGCAGCCCCATTAAGTGTAGGTTTCTACTTAGCTCATGAATAATTCATCTTTCTTTTTCTTTCGATAGGTGATGAGTCCCACCATGACAAAGCTTAAGTCCAGCACAAAGTCCAGCATTCCAGTCCCCTTCTCATCCACAGTAGATCCAGAGTCTATTTTAGTTGGAAAAGCAGTCCAGAGGCTTAAGGTCCAGTTTAGACATTATTTCCTCCTAAAATCTTCTCTGGATTCCCACTGACACCATAGAGCTGGTAGTGACCTTTCCCAAGATTTTCTGATCTCTTTATTTTCAGTCGCTTACTCCAGGCCATGGTGATGGGTAACTTTGTCCATCTCTTCGTGCCTGTTTTTGAACCACTTGATCTTCATTTCAGAGGATAAAAGCTTGTTGCAGAGCACATCATCTTCCCATGGTTCATTTTCACTTTGGTTTTAATAGAAAAAAAGAGAGATGGAGAAACCTAGCAGACTGCTTGCTCCCCTCCTCCTGCATCATCCTCCTTGGGAACTGATCCTGGCAACAGGATCTATGGACATCATACAAATTTCTCCTCCAAAACCATTTCTCAGGACATCCTTCGGTCCTGACCCACTGCCTTCAAAATGACCTCACATTATAGTCATATTCCTCTTTAATACCCTTTTTTTCTTCCCCCAGCAAAAAACCATCATGGAAGACACACTCTGCTTCTAACAGAAACACCTAGTAGGAGCATTTCATGACTTCTCCCATCTCTCAGGTGAGTCCATTGCTCCAGAAATTGTTGGGAGGGGAAGTGTATTTGTTAGGTTTGGGAGTCCTGTCCCAAGACCTTCTGCAAGGCTTCTGCAAGTAATTTTCTTCGATCTTAGACTCATAATAGAAATATTAACTACTCCAACCCATGGCACTTATTCACCCCCTGCCTCACTGAATTCAGACCTATCTCCAACCATCCACTGAGTTTCTGACGTCCACTGGCTGCCAAACAGGGAGGTGGCAGAGGGGGACAAATGTTATCCCAGGCTGGATATTTCCCCCTTGAAGAATACCAGAAACTGAGCCAGTCCAGCAGTTCCAGTGCTTTGTGACTGTCTGTCTCAAATCCACATGGGACACATAGAACCCCACATCACTGTCGTAGGAACAGATCTCCTGCTCGTTCCAGATGAACCCGTGAAGGTGCCTTACTTGCTGAGTGCCATCCATGCAGTAACACTCCTATTTTGGCTGCAGAACAAGGTCAGGTGGACATTTTGCTGCAGTTTTCTCTTATTCTCCAATAGCCAGGATCTCTGTTCACCAGGAGGATCTGTGCAAAGAACCATTTTTCTCCTCAGCTTATCACTGCCGGAGCCTTGAAGCCAGGAATTCCCAGACAGGCCATTTTTGCTCAAGTGGGGAGAATTAAATAGTTTTTTAAGAGAGAGACAGGTTGATAACAACCGTGTCTCTTGCCAAAGTATAAGGTTCTCAGCAGAGCTCAAAGTGGGGGAAATTGAGGGAGTTCCTGGACGCTGAGGGGACAGGGCAGCCCCTCACGAAAGGTCCACTCAATACCAAAAGTGGCAACATCACTGATAACCAAGCAGGAATGGGTTTGATATCTGTCTTTTCACTAGAACCCCTTCTGGAGGAAGGCAGAGCAAGTGTTTCATCAACAGACACCACAAGAAGCATCAGAGCAGAACAGTTGTCAGAGCTGCTCAGATACTGCCGTGTTTCACCCCAGCTCCATCCTTGGGGTGATATTTCTGGTGTGGCTCCTTCCTGAGATGAAGGGGAAATCTCAGAGGTCCATGGGTTCACTCTGACCCCAGCGCAGGGGATTTAAAGCATCTCTGAGTGTTGCATTTACTTACCCACCAACCTGGGTGGAGCGTGACACCATGAAGCTGACCCTGTCTTGAAACCCAAAGTCAGCCAGGCCAAGTCATGAGTTACTCTCTGGCAGAAGGACACGTTCTTCCCTTTTCTTCATTTGCTGGGAAGTGTAAAGAAAAAATTGAAGGGCAATGTAAGCAGCAGTTTTTGTGCCTGCTTTATTTCTTTTCAGTAAAGAGTTAAGGAAAAAAAAAGGAAGCTGAGATAGAAAGAATGAATTATCTAAACCAGTGATTTGTTTAGGGAAAATCATCTTTATTTATTGGAAGAAATGTGTTTCATATTGTATCTCATTTCATTGAAAAGCTACTGCTGTGAAACAAAGAAATACAAATGCTTTACTTTGGAATAAAGACAAATGTGCTTCATTTTGGGTTACCAGGATACTACTGGGGAAAAAAAAGAACGGCGCTTTCTAATCACGGTGTCCCCACTGCTCTACCTGAGGCATAGCAGGGTGCAGCCTGTCTTGTGCATCTCAGTTTCATGCTAGGGCCTTTAGGGGCACCAGAGGGCATCTGCTGATCCTGTGAAAAGTCTCCATAAAGTGAGAAGTCTGTCAGATTGAAGAACTGCATATTAACCACAGGTTAACAAGGACATTCATCTGCCTTACTCTTCTTCTCTTTGGGAGGACATGCCTACGCCTTGCATGCACAGCCCTTTATCTACTCAGAAGGCACTACAGTGAACTGCACCTAGAAGGGACAGGCTGATCTGGCGATGTAGTGAAGGAGGTTCAAGACTTTCTTAGGCTTGGGATCAAAGGTCCACATTGGACACTTCCGATGATAAAATCCCTCACTGAAATCAGAAATCAGAAAGAGCTGCTGAGATGTCGCTGCTGGGAAATACATTCTCTGGGCTGACAGAAGCAAAGATGGAAAAGATTTCCACATGGCCAGCCCAGAGGGCAGAGTTTTCCTATAACAGCATCTCCAGTTCCTAACAATGTAGAGAAAATGGGTTCGTGTCATCAGCTACCATAGAGATGAGAGCTTTCTTGAAGGAGGAAGGATTTGATTTTTTGCTTTGTACCACTCCCACCCTGTTCCTTGCCTTTCTTACTTGTCCCACTCCCCAGCCAGATCTGGATGGCACTGTTAGCCTCCCCAGACCTTCCTGCTTGGGAATACTCCATTTCTCTAATGAGCTTTCTGATATCTTGACGGAGAAATCCTCTCTCCCAGTTGCACCTCTTGAGGACTGAAGTAGGTCACAAGCCCAGATAATCATCATGGGAATGTGCTAGCTAAAAGCCTCAGAATCAAAAGGAAACAAGGACAGGTTTACTTCAAAAGCAGAACTGCATGGAGCTATTCCTCCTCCACCCACTAGAAAAGATGAAGAAGCAGAAAGATACAGAGTGCATGGGTGAGGAGGTTGAACATGGAGATAGAGTGAAAGCACTAGGCTGAAAAATGCACAGAGGAGGCATTTCAGAGTATTTCTCCTGCCAGGTGAAGGCTGAGCCTTGCTCCATGGATGATGCCAAGGAGGTGATGACCTACAAGCACATCACCAATTGTCCACTCCCATCCAGAAACTGATGCTTCCCTGTTTGGAAGTTCTTTCTCAGTGCTGTTTCAAGCTTTCTCTGCAGACCCTATGCCCAGCTGGGAGTGTAAGAGAATGATTATTTCTCATCATTCTTTAAACTTCTCTCCCTGCAGGCACCCTGACAACCGGCTTTACGCCTCCCAGTTCAGACTTACATTATTAATCTGATGTACAAACAGCTCCAGTGTCCTCTGGAGAGCCTTTAGAAGAGCTCTTTTCTGCAGGGAAGGAAGCAGAACACACATTCAGGCACTGCTACATCCTTTTTAGACACCCAGTTCAGGTGCCAGAAAGGAAACAGACACATGAGCTAGTTCCAGAAATGTGCAGACCCATGAAGATCTACTGAAACAACCTGCAACCTGGGCTCATCACTGGGGCTGTGATTCGTGTTATTAGACACAGCTGTCCAGTGAGGACAGCATCCAGCAGTGACAAAAGGATGGTCAGCTCTGTAGGGAACAAACTGATGTTTGCTGGAGAGCTTCAGGAACACACTAACACCTCTCTGTCCCCTTACAAAACTTGCTGGGGACTGTGCCTGCTAGCACTCAAACTTTGTCTGCAGCCCAGGAGCCTGGAACAACTCACAGCAAAATGACTAATGCTTCATCCTCCCTTTCTTTCAGGGATGATGGACCAAAGTCCTGCTCTTTCCATTGGCACCATTTCATCTTCAGAAGGAAAGTTATTCAGTTGGGTGGGTCAAGCTCACAACTAGCCTTAGAAATTCGAGGCCAGATTTGCCATGTTACCACCTTCTCTCAAAAGACCCACAGGTGGCCCTGGTGCATTGGGGTCTGAAGGGAAGGACCTTACCTCTTATCTCATGCATTCAGACACTGACACTGCTGTTAGCCCCAAAGTATTCCGAAATTAACAGTTTATCTGGCCTGGAGATAGTTTTATGAGTTCTATGAGCAACCCTGGAAAAAATATTCTGGGACACCACGGGCCAAACATAAAAAGCAAAATCAATAGATCAGAGTAGTAACAAATGTACCATCTGTGACTCAGCAGAGAGAAGACCTAACACAAGCTGAACAGTCATTACATACTCATTTAATTCTCACATAAAGCCAGCAGTTCCCTGAACAGTAGAGCACTCATTTCCTACCAGTTTGCATCCTGTATCTCTGTCTTACACCCTAGCAGTACCATCTCCATCCTCCACTGTGATTCTATAAGAAACCACATCACTGTATTGACACACAGCAAAGCTCAGTGCTAGCCCTTTCAGGAGGGGATGGCAACTGGCATTAAAACAAAACTAATTCTGCTAAGCCAGAAGCACCAAGACATGTTCGCCTGCCTGTTTCCATGCAGCACGAATCCACACATATCCAGGCGGTCTGCCTGATCCCTTGCAATGGCATGGAGGATGGATGAAACCAGCTGCCAAGTTCACCTCACGGGTTGATGCATGCCTAGCCCAGCTCCCACCTACACCTTCTGCATCCCATCCTGTGGTCTCCCGTCCTTTCCGTGAATTTCTTTCTCCTCCACACAGCTATGCCTGGGCTTCTGCTCTAATTCCCCGGGATGGCCTTCCGAGGGAGCTCAGAGCTCGAGTCTAGACTGAGAGCTGCAGGTGGGGACATGGCTAACTGGGAGAAAAAGGAGAGGTGAAGAAATGCCCCAGAAAGCCATGTGAGGGCTTTGAGGACAAGAAGCTTTTTATTCATACATAAGAAGCACCATAGGGGTAAGATAAAACTGAGCATCCACAAAGCTTTCCTCTTCTTTTTCCCATGAGCTCAGCCTGTTTCTTTTAAATGAGGTCTCTGGCCAGAACAGTATTTCTTTCCTGAGACTTTGTAGTGAGGCAGGGGTCTGTCTCCCTGCAAGCAGAGCTCCAATCAAAGCCACTTCCCAGCATCTCCTGGCCTGGGGGCAGATGCCGCTGCCACTTCAGAGGGGAAGGAAATTGGGAGCATGAGGCTGAGTGGCAGTGTTTCACACCTCAATTCTGCTAGCACGGAATGCAGAAAAGCAAAACAGGGACCCAGAATGACAGGAGAATGGAAGGGCAGCAGGCAGGTGCCAGGCTATCCCCAAAATAAACTGCAGGCTGGGCTGGGGCGTGCCCCATGCCATCTCCATACTGCACTGCTGCTGAGGAGAGCAGCGTCTCCCCTCAGCCCCTTCCTAACAACATCCCCAGGGCCATGTCAGGAGCAGGACCTGCAGCCTGCAAAAAAAAAAAAAAAAAAATCAGGAGCTGTTTTTTACTCAGTCAGCCCCATCCCCGGCTCCCTTCATGGAATGGAAGCAGTAGGAGCCTGGCTGGGACTCCTGGGGCATTGGAGATGCTGACAGTGCTATCAAGGCCTCAGAAAGCTGCAGAACCCCCTGTCCTCACCATGGGGTCCCCCTGTCCCAAACACGAGATCCCTTATCCTGCCATTGTCCTGCTCTGCTCCACAATGCTGCGGCCTTGCTGCATGCAGATTTGGGCACCACAGTATAAGGAAGATNCCATGTGTGTCCCTTCCAACTTGGGATATTCTGTGGTTCTTACGAAGGTGAGCACAGGAGGGCAGGAGGTGCTCCAGGCATGGGACTGACCGCAGCCCCCATTCCTCTGCAGTGCTCAGAGGGGAGAAGGTAGAAGAGTGTGCGTAGGGAGGACGTATTTGTAGTCTGCTTTTAGTTCTCAGTGCTCTCATCTGTCAGCAATAGGCAATGAATTACACTAATTTCCCTGTGCTGAGCCTGTTTTGCTGCACTGGTAAGTGGTGAGCAATCTCCCTGTCCTCACCTAAGCCTTTGAGCCTTTTTTTCATCCTGCCCACTGCAGGAGATTGGAATCAGATGATCTTTCAACCCAAGCCATTCTGTGATTTCTCCATCTCTTCCCTTAGATCGGGGCGGTGAAAGAACCGTGCAGTGCATTTCAGCTGTCCATCACTATGAAACTACCACTACTCCACCGCCTTTGAACTACATTTCCCAGAGGCCCCTGCGCCCGCTCGGCGGAAGAGGCGGTCCTTGCATGCCAGCGTTCTTCTCTCCGATTGGCGCCCTGGGGCAGCCCGCCGGCGGCCATTGGCTGAGGCGGTCACGTGAGCTTTGTCGCCCTAGAGAGGCCGTGAGGCGGCGAAGCGGGCTGTCGCGTCTCGCCGGGGCGGGCTGAGGCCGGGACCCGGCGCTGCCATGCTGGGGGCACGGGGCGGGTGGCGAGCCCTCCGCTACTGCTCCTCCTCCCTGCCGCGGGAGCAGCGGGCACTGGCGGCGGCGCGGCTGCGGGTCCGTGAGGCGCTGGGGGCCCGAGAAGCGGCGGGCGAGGTGAAGGTGCAGGTGTGTGGCGGCGGCGGAGCGACCGCCGGGCGGGAACGCGGCCCAGGGCCGGAGCGGAAAGGAGAAGAGCCAGCGCGGGGTGACCCGCACCGGTTTCGTTGCTCTGGGGAGAAAAGCTTTAGTTTTAGCCTGTTGGAAAAGCGTCTGATTCTGTCCCTGACCGCTCGGTGGTCGCTGGCTCAGATGCGAAGCTTTGGAATGGCCCTGGGCACGTTCCCTGTGACGGGTTGCACTGAAGCATTGCTCTGCCCCGCTGGGGTTTCATCCCTGCTCAGTTTGGGAGAGTGAACCATTGCCTCCACAGTGCTATTTTTTTAAAGCTTTTGTTTTTTTCTTAAAGCTGTGCTTCCACTTAGTAGCACATACAGCAGCATTAGGTAGAGCTGACTATAAATAATCCACTGATGTTCGTGTCCAGCCCTATTGTGAGCTGAAGTAGACTGGGATCCGTTCTCACTAACAGAGCTTTTCCCCTTTCTGAGCACAGGGTCCTGCTCGTTTCCCAATGGACAGAGCAGTGCTGGGGAGCACAGTCGCTGTCTGAGCACAGCTGTTGGGTTTCAGTGGTTCTCCATCAGTCTGGAAGGGGCTGGGGGGGCTGGCACCGAATTCAGCACATCACTGTTCCAATAGATGTGGCCTAATAGGGAGAGCAGAAGCTCATTCAATATAGATGCTTTTCATCTGTAGCTTTATGAATAATGCAAGCTGGAATAAGCTTAAAATGAACACTGTAATGGCCAGGGTTTAGTTACTGGAAGCTGCAGTCTGGTCTGAGTTGGGATTGGCACTACACAACACTTCTGGTAGGGTGTGAAGTGGTCAGAACACGGCTGCTATGGCCTCTGCTGCTCTGTTTGGAGCCTGAAGGTATGCTCCTGTTTTCCTGCTGCAGGATGCAGGACTCACCTCCTTGTTTAACAAATCCCAGTGCCCCTGGATGAGGTGGGGAAAAAGCTTTCAAGAATGTTTCTTTGTTCAGGAGCTTTGTGTGTTTCCTTGTGGAGCGCTTGCAGGGAAAGAAACTTTAAGGAAATCATTTGCCATTAAGCATCAAGTGTCGGGTACCTGTTCTGGGGGTTTGCTGGAATACAGGGGGTAGGCACAGCAGCTTCAGGAATGCTGTTGTACAAAATACCTTTTAAACAGCTGTTGCTTTAGCCATAAAAATGTGAGGATGCTGTGCCGGATAATCAGGCTTTCGTTTCAGGCTTTTGGTTTTTTGCATGAGCACTGCTTCAGGGGGAGCCCCCTGCAGAAGGCATCCACGTAAATGTATATCTGAAATTGTGAGGCTGGAAGAAGGGCTGAAGCTTTGGGAATCCTTAGGTTTATGGCCTAAAAATCTTCCATTGTTCTTGCACACAGCTGCCCTCCCCTCCCCAGTTCAGGAGATCTTAGGGTTCTGCAGAAATACCCAGGGCAGACTTCAAATGTGTCTGGTGTGCTTTCGTGATGGGTTGTGTCCAGTGTTTGTCTCTTGCTGTGAGCCCGTGTCATGCTTTAGGAGGGTTGGTTAACGGAGTACAGTTTGAAGAATGCTTCCCTTTTGATGCTTGAAGCTTCTTGCAGTTTATTCAGTTCAGTCAAAAAAAAAAAAAAGAGGGATTTGAATTGGTTTGTCTGGTGTAAAATCCTGAAAGCAGTTGCTCAGTTTCAAGTCTTTGAAACTCCTTGGGTCCTTGCAGTTAAGCAAAAGACAAAAATTATAGGAAATAGGGGCAGTCTCTTTGTTTAATCAGCACCGTTTTCATCTGTTCTCTGCAGTGTTATCATAAGATGAGCTGGAAACTTCCCAGTGGATAGATTTTCCTCTAAGGGCAGCTTAAGCTCCGCTGAGATGAGGAGCTGCCATGGGAGCTGTATTTTGGATGCCATGCTTGGTGACTTGCTATTGACTGTAAATTTTAGCTTCTTTTATTTCATATATAATTTCATCAAATGAATCATAGAATCCCAGACTGCTTTGGGCTGGAAGGGGCCTTAAACCCACCCAGTCCCAGCCCCTGCCATGGGCAGGGACACCTCCCCCAGACCAGGCTGCCCAGAGCCCCCTCCAGCCTGGCCTTGGGTGCTGCCAGGGATGGGGCAGCCTGTGCCAGAGCCTCACCAACCTCATTGTGAAAAATTTTTTCTTTACATCCAATCTAGATCTACCCTCTTTCAGTTTAAAACTGTTGCCCCTTATCCTATCACTGTATCTTTCTTATAAGCCTCCTTTATATATTGGAAGATCTCCCTGGAGCCCTCTCCAGGCAAAACAACCCTCATTCTCTCAACCTTTATTCATCTCCCTCTGAACCACTTAGTTCTTCTTTTAATTCTTCTATTCCAACTGGGTAAGAATGCTGCTAGATTTTTTTTTTTCTTTTTTCAATGAGGACAGCATGGCAATATTGGTTTTAAGGTGTAAAGAGAAATGTCCAAAAGTGTCAGAGCATTAATTTTGATTTTTGTTTTGCATGAATATGTACTTTTTTACCTGAATCTGTTGGCTGCAGTGTCGTTGTTTCAGCAGTCCAATGGCTTTGGGCATGTAATCAAAAACAACTAGCAAACAATTTTCATTTGGAACCTCCCTACAGGTGCTACAGCAATGAAAATTGTTACTAACACTGTCAAAGTAGCCTTTTATCTTAAGGAACTGTGCATTCCTGCATAGTTGCAATAAAAGTGTTTTGAAGGGAAATAACTAATAAAAATGTGTACGTTGCTCAAATGCTTTTTATCTTCAAAGTGCTTTGCCAATTTCAGTATTCCAGGCTCCACAGAGATGCAGGTAGATCTTAGTTATGCTTGCTTTATTCCTGGGGAGAGTTGATGTCTCTGCCTAAGGTTTTGTTCCTGTTTGCTTTGAAGTGAACAGAAAAAAAAATGACATTGTTGGGGATTTTTTTTTGTTGATTTTTAACTTCCTCATAAAGAGATAGTTCCTTTGATTTCAATGAAAAGCTGAAATAGGCCTGCTGTGGCATGTCCAGCTCTTCTGGGGAGGGGAAAAACAGGGAAAAAAAAACAACAAAAAGAAACATGATTATGTAGTCCGTGACAAGAAATAACAAATTTCTTTTTCTTCTACCTGTAGGGCTGGGTCCGCTCTGTCCGATCCCAGAAGGAGGTTTTGTTCCTGCATATAAATGATGGGAGTTCTCTGGAAAGCCTCCAGGTGGTTGCTGATCCCAGCCTGGAAAGTAGGTGGGTCAGTTTGCCATACCTGGAGAAGTATCTGTGTCAATCAGCACTTGGAGGGGTCTCCTCAGGCCTCTGTTCCTGTGCCAGACTCTTGGAGGAGCCTCCAGCAGCTGCCACCTGACCACAGAAAAGACAGCAGCTGCAGTTTGGGGTCCCTGGGTGTGTTTTTAAGAGAGCTGAGGCTGTGTGGTTCAGCAGCTTGTCCTGTCAGGTTAATTTGGATCTCACTTTCTTAGGAGCTGTTAGGAGCATGGGTTTTCTGGACCACTGTTGGACCTTCTTGGGAATCACACACTGTTGCCTGAGACGACTGTTCTCCAGGTTTTTGGAGACCACTGTTGCTCTTCCCATGATCATTTGAGGGATGGCTAGGCAGGCATTCCTCCCAGATAGGCGTGCCTGTTCTGTTGTCACAGTAGAATAATGCACTTGTTTTCCAGCTTCATTTTGTTACTTTCATTTTGTCTTTGAGCTGGGATTGGGGAATTCATGATGATCCAGGAACCTTCTGTACATCGTATGATGCATTTTCTCTTCATTTTGTTTTTCCCAAAAGCTTAACTTGTCCGCACCAGTACTCCTTCTTATAAAAGCCTGCCTTCCTCTCACTTATCCAGCACTCTAGTGTCCTGAATTCTTCTCATGATTTGTGAATTTATTCTCCTTTCCACCTTTTAATAACTTCTGACTGCATTTGGTAACTTGTCATCAGTTACAAGATGTGGTTGTAACCTTAGTGCATAATCTCAAGTGGTCTAGCTAAGTTAACAGCAGTATCTTTTATGCATTGTAGTTGACTTTGTATCATCACACAGTTAATTTCTTTTGTTGGTTTCCTAGAGACCTGACTTTTGGAAGCGCAGTGGAAGTGCAAGGGAAACTGATCAAAAGCCCTCACAAGAAGCAAAACATGGAGCTGCAAGCTGAAACCATTCGTGTGGTGGGACCATGTGACACCTGGGTATGTCACTGCAGCAGAGAACCCAACTGGGAGGCTTGCTTTGGGAATGAATGCCAAAAGGCCCAACTATCCAGCAGAGTGTGCTTCAAACTGTGTTTTTTTTCCCAACTCTGAATATTTCTGCAGGCTTTGATTTGTCAGTAATGTATGTGGGGTATGACAAATGAGGGAAAAATTGAAGGGAACAAGATGAATGCTCTCTTCTCGGGCAGTGCTGTTCCTGTGTGGAAACAGGTGCAAATCCTGGCAGCTGAGTGTGTGCATTTGTCTCACCCTGAAGCAGTTTCCTGGGCTAGGTGATTTACCTGGTAAGTCTGGCCAGGATATGGATCAGGGAAGCAATGGAGCTGGCTAAATGCTCCAGATTGTGCAGGCATGTTTGGAAACAGCTCACTACTGCAGTAGTGACATGAACAGTTGGTTTTCAGGAGGGCTCAACATCCAAAAGGTGGAGCATTTCAGAGTTCTGCTGCCTTTTGTTCATGGCATATAAAAATTCTAAAAATTTAAAAAATGAAACTTAAAATCCACAAAATAATTAGAGAAGACAGGGAAAAGCATTCTTTTTTTTCCCCTTTCTCTGCTCTGTAATGATGTTTGAGTTTTAAAACATGGGGATTGCTATTCCCTGCATAGCAATAGAGATGTATTGACTCCAAGTTCTCATCCTCTTTTTTTTCTTTGCTTGTTGCTTTTAGTCATTCCCCTTGAAAATGAAGGAGAGGCACCCGCTGGAGTACGTCCGCCAGTTCCCTCACTTACGGTGCCGGAGCAACGCGCTCGGTGCCCTCCTGAGAATCCGCAGTGAAGCCACAGCAGCAATCCACTCATTCTTCCAGGTAGTCCTCCCCAGTACCAAGCCTCATGGGCCAAACGCTCCCCAGGCTGGGCCTTACAGGAGCATGTTAGGAGGAAGAGAGCATCACGTGTTCGTTGCAGGGTGTGAATTTCAGACACAGTGGGGTTTTTTTCAGGCCCAGCTCTGACTGAGGCCTTGGCCATGCTGTTGCTGCTGATGAAATTGGCACATCAGTGTCTTTCCACCCAATTCCTGTTAGTTACTTTATCCCTTTCACTAAGTTGCAGTATAATTGCCTGCAACTGTGTGTGGTCTGTAGAACACAACATAATGGAGAGTTACTTAACTCACCCTCAGCAGTGACCTTGGACAGAAGCCTCCTACATGGAAATATCTTTGATGCTGGAAAGCCACAGGCAAACAGACTCAGATCTTCCTGTTATTGCTGTCAGTTCTTCCTAGTACTGTGCTATAAATCTGTGTGGATACTGTTAGCTGAGATTGAGAGACTCCTGTTGTAATGCATTTCAAACTTATGGATGGGAGGCACCTGTATTTCATGGATGTGTCCACACTCTCAAGCTGTGGGCAGGGTGTAGGCTTTGTACAGGCAGTGAATTAACTCTTGATTCCAGATGCTACCTTACCTTGTCTGCTCATGCAAAGAATCACATAGTTTCTGTATAGCAAGTCCTCTAGCACACCTGAGCCCTTTCTTTTAAAGGTGTTCTTTGTTTTAGTTGAAATAAACTGACTTTAGTGGGAGTAGAATCATACAGAGCATTCCTGTTAGAAAATTCATAGGTGGTAATATGTCTCAAGGAACAGGTTGGAATTGTTGAGATTGAATTTCTGGTCCTGAGTATGCTCATATTTGTTGCTTGTAGTGCCAAAGAAAGGTTGCTTTCAAGTCTCACTCTGAGATTTGTCTGTATGAAATTGTGTTTAAAAGATTGTGGTATTTAAAAGATTGTGTTTTAAGAGCCTAATAAAAATACTGTGTCAGGTTAAAGCTGCTGTTAGCTTCAGCACTGTGCCAACTCCTGTTACAGAACCTGACTTGGCTGGGAACTGGTCTCTGCTGATGTCAAGCCACTAGGTGGCAGTAGCTGCAAAACTTTGTAATTTCAAACCAGGATGAGGAATCCAGCTGGAAACCAAGAAGTACCTTATTCTGACAGAGGCTTTACTTCTCCAGCTTAATTTCATCTCTGACTGACATCTTCCTGTTTAAAATACTCAAAAGTTGAGAAGCATTGCAAAATATCAAGTATTATTTTATCATCAGCAGCTTTAGTCATTTTTTTTAAGAGGTAAGGAAGACCTGCTATTTGCAAATGCTTATGTCACGACTGTTCTAGCACCAGAAATGTCTGTGGCTTTTTTCATTTCTGATGGAAGGAAAGCAGTCTTTGTAAATTGCCACCTACATCATCCCAAAAATGCTGCAATTTCCAACTTGACATTGTCAGAATGCACGATAACTAGAAAGTATAAACAGAGCTTTTTTGCTCTGCAAAGCAGTACAGACCTTAATGGTGGGAAAATAATAAAGATTTTAGTGTTTTGGTTTTTTTTTAATTCAGAAGTTATCTAAACTGTCTGTAATTTTAGAAACTTTTTTTTTTTACCCTAATAATTTACTGCCATCAGTGAATGACTAATGCCAAACATCTTTGGTTTGGATGTTGAAGGCTAAAATGTCATCTTGAAACCTTCCCCTGAGTCTTGTGGTCCATGTGGGGTGGGAACATTGTTCATATGCAGAGTGAAATGACTGCAATGTGAATGACAACCTCCACTGCATCTTGACTAATTTTGAGGTTTCTCAGGGCCACTAATGTGCCTTGAAGTATTCCAGGAGATCTAGTAAGGGGGACCATGCAGGAGCTTTTTATGAGATCCCTGTCTTAGACTTTATGCAGGTCGTGCAGAAGCCCCATTAAGCGTTTTGGAAAGGAATTTGAAACATGCATCATCTCCCATGCAGTGGTAATAGTAACTGTAAAAAATTTGGGTGTTATTCTGAAATGCATTGGAGAAGTGGGAGGACCCATGAGCAGGTCTCTGGAGTGGGCAGGGGATTATGATATCAACCTGCACTTTGTATTGGTAGGCTAAAACTGTCCTTTCCAGGCAAACCAAGTAGTTCTGGCTCTCAGACATCTCTCAGTGCAGTAACTGGATCTCTGTGAGGTGCTTCTGCCACTCAGCAAGCCAAGGTCTTTGCACCTGTAACCAAGGTAGCCTAGAGCTCACTGTGGAGACTTTGCTCCCTCTTGGTCATGTTAGATTACTTCCACAAAATGTATTGCGTGTCTGTATGAGTTCTTTGGTCCAAATTCATTTTAGTTTGGCCCCCAGAATGAGCAGTAAGTCCTATTCCTGTTTTCCCAGCCTTTTAACTAGTTGGTGATAAGGACCAGATGCTGTGTTGTGAATTGAATTTGTATCACTCTGCTGAAATATGTGAAACTTAAGCTTTTAGAAACATTGCTTTTTTTTTTTTTTTTTAACCGTTTTGTGTAAATAAGATAATGGGTTATGATGCGTCATTGCCTTTATCATGGTAATGCTGGCACACCCTGATTTTTAAAAGGGATCCCTTGTACTGGGCATTACAGTGATGAGAGAGAAAACAAGTCCTGCTGATGTCAGCTGAAAGCTGCTAGTTCAAGGTTCTCGTTTGCCTTGACATGCACAAGTACGATCTCTGTTCTCCACCAGGGTCTTGGCAGTGAAATTCTGGGAAGGAAAGCATGAGAGGCACTTTGGGAAGGAGAACTGTACTTAACTTGCAGTGTGTGAATGTCTGAGGTCTGCTTGAGGTACCCATCCACAGAAAATTGGGTTGCAGCTCTCTTAAAAGCCCATTGTTCTGCAGAGGATCCCAGTACTGGAGGTGTGGCCTCGCAGGGGCACAGTAGAGGGGGACAGTCACCTCCCTTGACCTGCTGCCACCCTGTTTTTGGTGCAGCCAACAAGGTGGTTGGCTTTCTGAGCTGCAGGTGCACATTGTCAGTTCATTTTGAGCTTCTCATCAAGCAGCACCCGCAAGTCCTTCTCCTCAGGGCTGCTCTCAATCTGTTCTCTGTTCAGCCTGTGTTTGTGCTTGGGCTTGCTGTGACTGGGGTGCAGGACCTTGCATATGGCATTGTTGAACTTCAAGGATCACATGGGCCTGCCTCTCAAATGTGTCCAGGTCCCTCTGGATGACATCCCTTCCTCCAGCACATTAACCACAACACTCAGTGTGGTGTCACTGGCAAACTTTCTGAAAGTGCACTCAATCCCACTGTCCATGTTATTGACAAAGATGTTAAATTGCACCAGTCCCAGTGCTGGCCCTGGGAATGCCACTTGTCACTGGTCTCCACCTGCACATCAATCCATTGGCCACAGCTCTTTGGGACCATCCAGCCAATTCCTTGTTTTCCAAGTGGTCCATCCATCAAACCCACGTCTCTCTAATTTAGAGACAAGGAAAAGAGAGTGGTGTGGAGGTGTACAGTTGCAAAAACACATAGCATAAATCTCATTTCTGTAGGAAATATGGAGGAAAAACACAAGTAGTACACTTGGATTTGTTTTCCTCTTGTCTTTGTCAGTGAAAGGCAGAAGTTGCCTAAAAGGCTGCAGATAGTGTCCTGGCTGGGGGCTCATAGCTGTGTCATGGTGTGTTCTGGTTGATGTCATCCTTAAAGTTGATACTTGATAACTTCAGCTAGTTAACTTTGAGTGTTCTGTCTGTTCCAGGATAATGGCTACGTGCATATTCACACCCCCATAATTACATCAAACGACTGTGAAGGTGCTGGGGAACTCTTTCAAATAGAGGTAAGTTGGGTTGGGTAGAATTTCTTTTGATTTTTGCTTGTTAGAGCAATTCTGAAATCATTGAAGGTTGGAGGAAGCGTTTGTCTGTATAAAACCTTTATGTTCTTCTGTGATTTATTTTTTTTAATATAACAGTCCTTCCCTTTAACAAATAATTGGGACAGGTTAACAGATGCATTACTTTTTAAGTCCTGTTTAGTGCATTAGTCAGCACCTTTTGTACTGACAAGGTGTTTTTTATCCCTGGTGCTGTGAGACTTTAATAAACAAAAATTGTGATCACAAGAGCGCAAGAGATGGGACGGGACATTCAGGACAGCCTAACATACTGAAATTAAGAATATAATTCATGTTGGTTCTTCTTTGCAACTGTGAGAACTCCTTAAAAGAAGGTCAGCAATATCTTAAACCGTTTTTCACCTGTATATATATTCCTCCCTACACGTTACTCCTGTTAGATACTGGAATTCTTCCCACTGAGATTGCCATGTCTCCTGATATTGCCAAGTCTTTCTGTTTGTCCATCAAACTGCTGCCACAATCTGTCACTTTCTTAAGTGTACTTGACATCTTGGGGTCAAAACTGCCTGTGAAACTTAAATACAACTAGAAACGCTAAGATTTTCCCTACAGATTTCTCGTGATTCCTAACCCCCACATCCATGAATCATAGGAAATTCCATCTGCTTCTTATATTTCTATATTTGAAATGTACTCCTCTATCTCAAACAATTACATCCATTGCCACTTAAGCTCGTTGCCTCCAGCCTTGCTGGTGAATCATCTGTAAGCAAAAGAAAAACTGTTGAGGTAGCAGTTGCTTACTGTGGGGTCACGTCTTCCACTCTCTGCACAGCCTCGTGATGAAAAGCCTCCATGTGCTCATTCTTCAGGATCTCAGTGTCTAACCTGTGCTAGTGGTGATTCCCACCCAGGCCAGTACATGTGGCTCAGCTTTTGGCTTGCTGTGACAATAGAGTTGATTAGCTAAAGTAAATTGTTCCTGTCGAATTGAGATCCCTTAATGCTACCAAAGGTTTGCTCCAGGCTGTTGCATGCAAATTAAGATGTGAAAACAAGTGACACTTAATGATGAGAGCATTATACAGTTTGCAGCTGTACAGTATATTACGTCTTTGGTACAAATTGTATCCACTCAAAGCTGTAAAGGATGCAGGACTGGCGCGTAGGTGGCTGGTGGTAACAGAAGCACTGATGCAAATGTAGACTGAGGTGGTAAAATGCGAATCTGAAACTGCTGTAAACTGAATCTTAACACAGTTCAAGGCAAAGCTCCTATCTCCAGTGTGATTGCTTAGGTATAAAATAATACCTGGCTTGGAAGGTGTGGGGTGAGTGCTGAGTAATATCCCATTGAGGGGTCTGTGCCACAAAGAAGGGGCTTCAGGGAAGTTCTCCCTGATTTGTTTCCTCTTTGAGCTCTGCTTCATCGTGTGGACTGGTTGGTAGTTAGGGCTTGGTTTTCTTTCCTCAGAGCTCTGCTCAGAATTGGTCTTTGCTAGCAGAGATCCAAGACCACTTGCTGTCCTGCTGTGACCACTTCACTCCACTGGAATAGGGAGGCTGTTTCTTGGTAGTGGAAACCTGCAGGCAATGAATCCTTCCTTGGGCCACAGACACAGGTCTTTGAGACAGATAAGAATGAGAGTGAGAGTATTCTTGTGGTATTCACAGCAAAACCCAGAACCTGTGTGTGCTTCTAGTCAAACCAAACGTCAACATGTTCCCTGTCTTCTGTATTCAGTCACTTAAAACTAGCCCTTAATTCATTCTGGTACAGGGCAAAGGAGAGAATAAATTTCTATTGCTCCTGTTAAACAGTAGCCAAGAATTATGGTGATGAGAATCAGTGAAAGAAACCTGCAAATTAGTTTCTTCTTTAAAAAGCAAAGTGTGTAAATCTTGGACTTAAGGTTTTAAGACCAATCCTCCAATTGTGAACAGAACATAAATTTATGTCCTATTGCTCCTGAATTTGCAGTAGTTAAAATGTACCTGCTGCTGACAGTCTGCAAGCAGTCAAGGCTATGTTTTCTGCGCTTTTTTTTCTTTTAATTCCATTGAGCAGTGTATAAAATGGGTAGTCTCACCAGCTGAGCTGTGTTGCTGTGGGTGGAATAAGTTGAAAGCTTTGATTGAGAAGCCTGTAAGACCACAGTAGTTTAACTCATGTCTGGTCACTGTTCAGGCTACTGCATTCTTTAGAGATGGTGGAAAGTGAAGAGAGGAAGAATCTGTTTTCACATGAGACTTGAAGAGATGGGAAAGCAGTATCCTGAGTTAGAAGGGAAAGGCTTTTTGAAGGCATATGATCTCTAATTCCTAGACCTCTTAATCCTGTAAGATTTGTGTTTGTTTATATATTTGGCTTCCTCATTATCTTTGTTTGGTTTTGAGTATACTGATTAGTCTGCACATAGTTTTGGTTGGGATGTTCTCATACTAGGACTTAGGATGGGGGAGGAATCTCTTTCCTCTCTGCTGGGCAAATCAATTTAAGAAAATATTTTTAAAATGAAGTACTATAACAATGAAAGGAGGGGTGGTAAAATCTTAAAAAATAAATAAATCACAAGATGGTAAGAACCTCAGAGAAATTCTTTCTATTTGAGATTTTCTACAGCTTAAAAAAAAAAAAAAAAAAAAAGGTTTGAGGAGAAACTGCCAGAAGTGTGAAAACAGCCAGGCAAACCCCAACCTGCATGGAGAACATCAGCAACGCCAACTTCAGATTTCTGCACCTTTGATTGTGTCATCTTTTGGTGGAACCTTGGAGTGGGGAAGCCTCTTGGTTGTGCTTTCTTCTTTAAAATGAACTCACAAAAAAGGCCGGAAGGGCTTTGAATATTGAGAGCTGGATTTTAGTAGAATGCAAAATAGGACGAGGTAATCCTTGATGAAATAGGGAGAGCTAAGATCAGCAGGGTGAGACAGCCCTCTTTATTTTAATTTAATCTGAGAATAATTCCTCTGTACCAGCTCTCTGAGAACGTTAGGGCAGATCCTTTCTTCAGGTTGTTTTTTTTTTTTTTTCTACTTAAGTCTAAAATCCTTAAAATCTTTGTATATTGCAAGAAATTTTACCCAGTCTGCTTCTGGGGCTGCTTCCTAGGAAATCTGCCTGCCTCTTGTCTTTGTGACCCAGCTGCATGTCTGTTCCCTGCTATTTTCAGCAGCCTCCCACTCTGTCTGCAATGTTGAAGACTCTGTGCATTCTGGGTCTCTTTCTGTCTTTTCCACTTTGCTCCCTGGAAAGTTGCCTTGTTTGACTGTCCTCAGCTGTTGTGGGGAAGGTGCAGTCTCTTCTGCCCTCTGGAAGAGCCTTCCTGACCCAGGATGCTCTGAGGAAGCCCTGGATAGCCATCTTCCCTGCTGCAGCCTGTTAGAAGAACTCAGCAGTCACTTACCTTGACAGTTAAATTGGCATTCACAGCTCTTTAAAGCAGATCCCACATGTCTAGTATTGCCTATGGACTTACCCTTTCCAGGGGACAATGCTCTACGTGTGAGAAGAGCTGCAGTCTGCAGAGTGGCTTCAGTGGAGGTGATATATCCTCTTTATCAGGCTTCTCTTCCCACACAGACACTTCACTGCATTTGACTTCAGTGCTTGACTGAAGCCAGGGTATGGATCAGATGAATTCATTAAATGAAAGGATATTTGCTTTACTGTAAAACTTAAGAGCCATCCAGTATTGTTCTTTTCTAAAATGCACCCAGAGATGGTTTGGGGTTTGTTGTTTTTTTCTTTTTCTTTTTTTTTTTTTTTTTTTTTTTTTTTTTTTTTTTTTTTTTGCCACTTGCTCATAGGGATGAATGTAAAACTTTCTGAATCCCTGAAGAGTACAAGTTCATGGCTGCAAGTCCTGTGGAACCAGAAATGTGTGTCTGCTACTGAAATTTACTCCTACCATACTTTCAGTACTTCTGAAAAATAACCCTGTCAGCACCAAGAAAGGCTGGGATCTGCTGGGGAGAATCACAGTTAAGTGCAACAGGATTAGCATCCATCAGGTGTTTCCCCCTTTAGAGATGTGTCACAGTCTGGGAGGCAGCCAGCACCTGGGAGATGGGACTTGAAGAGAGCTGCTCAGCAGGGCTCAGAGTAAGCTGGAACTGAGCTGAGGGAAAGCTTGCTGTCATCTTCCTTGGCTCTCCCAGTTTCTGCTTTTCTCTACCTGGTTCATCCCTGTCTGTAATTCCAGTCCATTTTAAGAGATGTTTCTCTCAGCAGAAACAGCTGCTGTGGCCCAGTGGGAGTGCAGCTGATCAGAATCAGGGCTGGAATTACAAGGAGGACTTTTTGCAAGTGTAGGATTCCACACTTTGTCTAAAGAAAACCCACTCATTTATAATGGGGCATCACAGAGGGTTGGTCTGGATTGTGAAGCAGTGCTACTGTGAAGCTTTAGGAGTGTGGTGTTGTGGGCCTGGTCTGGAGTTAAAGCAATATCTAAAGGGGAGCTATAAAAAAGAGGGGGACAGACTCTTTAGCAAGGTCTGTGGGGATAGGATAAGGGGGAATGGCTTTAAAGTGAAAGAGAAGAAATCTAGGTTAGATTTAAGGAAAAAAATTTTTACGGTAAGGGTGACGAAGCACTGGAACAGGTTGCCCAGAGAAGTGGTGGAAGCCTGGAGACATTCAAGGTCAGGCTGGACCAAGCTGTGAGCAACCTGATCTAGCTGTAGATGTCCCTGTACATTGCAGGGGAGTTGGACTAGATGACCTTTAAAGGTCCCTTCCAACTCTAAGGATTCTATGATTCGGTGACTTCTGTGAGCTTTTCAAGTCTTCTCTGATCCCTTCATGCATTTGGCTTGCGTAGAGTGAAAGATGGAATCAAACGGTTTATGCTCTCCTGAAGCAAATTGCCTCAAGTAAAAGTTAATACAAGACTGACATCAAAGCAAATAATTTTAAATTAAATCATTAGACATTTGAGAAGGAGAACAAAACAGGTACTAAATCCAGTTGTTCTTGTATTTAGAATGAGAATAAAAAGGCTTTGATGTTGATGTCAAATCCTAGAATGTTTATAGTGCATATACTCTGAAACACCAAGATGTTTCATGCATATTCCCCCTCCCTCTCTCTCCACTGTAAGTAGAGGAGCTTTTGACTAGGAAATGGAGGGAACTTGAAAGCAAACATGTTATTTCCCCTCCCTGACTTTTATCAAGCAGGTATTTTTTGGTTGGGAAGTGGGAAACAAAGCCATCTAATTGAAATAAAAGCACAATGATGTAGCTTCATTTTGCTCCTCATGAACATGAAAAAACAATCCCGCTCTGTGTCAGTGAAGGGATGGCGTCATGAATGTGGTTATTTATAATGAAGAAGCAGGCTGAGCATTAATCTGGGGCATGAGCACTTGAGAACGTTGGCCTGAGCCTGTGCTTGGATGAATCAAGTGGAAGAACCACTTCTAGTGGGGTAGTCAATATGCACATGTGAAATGGGAAGTTGCTCGTTATGGGACACCTCCTTGCTGAAGGCATCCCTTCTGCCTTTTCCAAAGGAAAAGGGGGCCATCTTCTTTATGTGGCAGATGGATTGATTGATATTTTTTTTTCCAGTTCACAGTACCCATTCATCAGGCTCTGCCCCTCAAAGTGAGGGAAAGTGGGCAATTGGGAAGGTGAAGGAGGAGTAAAATTTTAAGTTGTTAACATTCACTCTTCACCTTCTGTTGGAATCAACCCAGCAGCTGCTTGCAGTGCATCCTTACATGTCAGGACCTGAGTGCCCTATCAAAATGGCTGCAGGTTTTTATAGGTCCCATTGAGCTGTGCTCTTTCTCAGTTTTCCTTCAGTCACTTGCTGTTGTGTCTGTTTCCCTCTTACCTCACTGAAATTATATCTGATATGGAGAATGAAAAATGACACAAAGTCATCGTAAATAAACCAGGCCCCAGCTCCTGGAGACAGCTGTATCCTGTTTGTGGCTTTGGGGGAAGAATTGAGATTTCATGGCTGATTTCTTCTGTTCTTTTCCTGCTTCTCGTCTGTCTTTTTCTCGTTGTTTAGAAGTTGCATCCTACAGGATTAGGTGGGATTTTTCACTGGTGGGTCAAGGAATGTTGAACTAAACTTCCAGTAGGATAAGCTGGGGTTGTACATGGCTCTTCTCTCTGGCCATGGCTTTGGGACTGTGGTATGTGGATGTTTGTATGTTTATTAATATCCTTATTGTTTTTGTACAAATATACTAGCTTTACTTGAAGAAAACAATAGGGGCCTGCTTCTCATCCTTGTTTTCTTTTTTAGAACTGCAAAACCCATGAAACAAAGGAAGCCATCCTGGGGTTACAGCAACAAATAGTCCTACTTCCACTGATCCCTGGGTAGCAAGGCAGGCTTGCTCTTTAGTGTGATGATGTGAAGAGATAAAACTGCTTTATCATCTGAGGCTTTTGACAACCTCTGTTTTATCTTTGTGATGAGCAGCGAAGCTTTTTAAGAACAAAAAGCAACACCTTCCAACTCATTGAGAAAACTGGCAGGTTGTAGCATATCAAAGGCCATCAAACAAACCTGAGCTGAGCAACCTCCCGATGACAAAGCAAGCTGGGGAGTAGGGTGGCTAGAGGCACTGGCACGCTCTGCTGTGCTAGCAGCACTTAGCCTAGGTCCTAGAATCTACACTTTGGGAAGTGGGTGTTTCAAATTTATCTCAGAAGGAACTACTCATTTGGAAGTGAATATAGATCAACAAAACCTCAGGTTATCTTCAGAGTTTCTTTCTCCTGAACTTCTGACTCCTTCAAAGATTAGGGATGATGGTGAGATATAGAAAATGCTGATACAAAATCTCATTTATCTCCACACTTTTGTAAGAATCACAGAACTGTTACCTCTGGAGATCGTCTAATTCAACTCCTGCTGCTTGAGCAGAGTCAGCTGGAGCATGTCGTCTGGGACTGTGTCCAACTGAGTTTTGAATATCTCCAGAGCTGGAGACTCCACAACTTCTCTGGGCAGCTCATTCCACTGTTTGATCACCTTCACTGCTTTTTCAAAAGAAAAAAAAATTATTGTCTTCAGATGGAATTTTGTGGTGTTTTTTTAATTTGCTCATTGCCTCTTTCCTTGTGGTTGGGCACCACTGACAAGAGCCTGGCAGCATCGTCTTTGCACCCTCCCTTCTGGTATTTATGGACACAGATAAGCTCCCCCTGAGCTGCTCCTTCTCTGAGGTGAGCAGTCCTAGCTCTCTTGTCTCTTAGATGAAAGATGCTCCAGTTCCTTCATCACCTTTGCTGGACTCGCTGCAGCATGTCCATGCATCTCTTGCATCGAGCACTGCACCCAGCACTACAAGTGCCTCAGCAGTGGTGAGGAGTGAGGATCACTTCCCACAGCCTGCTGACAGCTCTCTGCTCGTTGCAGCACAATTGTTTCAGTTCTTCTTTTCTGAAGACTGAAAAACAATGAAGCTTTCAGAGGGTATTCCGTTGCTTTTTCTTTTCCTGATTGCTGCATCTCCGTTCATTTTGGTAGGAAGGAGTGAAAAATCCACATTTATGTTTGGAAACTGCGTTGGTACACTGACTTCTTTCTTTAGAATGCTGCTGAGCAAATTGTTCCTCAAGGGATGATCAAGTGGGATTTTCATTTTATGTTTGTATTGTTTGTCATTTCTCTACCTGTTCCCAAGTTCCTAGATAGACAGGGCCTTTAGCTACATGTGTTTTACTTTATCTGGGAGCCAACACAGAAGCTACCCTAGAAAAGCTGTTCTTCCACCACCTTTGTTCTCAGACTTGCTTGTTAAACAGTGTGTATGTCCTTTCTGACTTTTTATTTGACATTTTATCATCATCTTCCTGTCTACAATGCCATTTCTGTTTCTACTCACCCATATTTAAATACGTGTATTACGTAGGTTTTTATTTTGGGTAAAATTCAGGACTCCTGACGTATATCCCACATACAAAGGCAAGAGGTGAGAAGGGTAGAGTCATAAATTCTTTTAGTTTTGTATGAACTCACTGCTGCCCTTCAGAAGTTTTGGGCAGGTGGTCAAACCCTGTGAAGTTATGTCATCTTAACAAGTTACTTCCCTGCAGCTGAACTGATAAAAGTAATCATTCTGTGTCTAATTTGCAATCCCTGTTAGTTGGAGAAATATCAGAAAGAACTGTACGTTCTTCCTCTGTGCTGACATGTTCAGACTTTCTTGGTGACACTGGTGGAATGTGCAACAGTTCACATACTTGTTCTATAAGTTGCGATGCCTACAACCCATGTCCTCGTAAATCACTGGAAGTGGAAGTGGGGAGCTGTGTTGTTTCCACCTTAGAGTAAGGCTTTTTACTATGCAGCCACATTAGGTCTTCAAACCCCTACAAAGAAAAGTCTCCAAGAGTACTTGTGGGCTATTTTTGAGTGTCTTTTGCCAGAATTGGTTTTAGAGCCTGTTAGCTATCTGAGCAAAGGTGGGGAACATTGTGGTACAACTCAGCACACTGTTGGATGCCATCTCAGGGGTGTTTGGGATGACTATGATGCAATTTCTTAGGAAGAAAAAGAAAAGAAAAAAAAAAAAGGAAAAATAAGCTGGAAGCTGTGTTCTTTATCCAAACACTGGTAGTCTAACTTGTGCATTTTTGACTTACAGGCATCACATGAGGCAAGGGAGTCTGCAGAAAAGAACCATTTCTTCAATGTGCCTGCCTTCCTGACAGTTTCTGGCCAGCTCCATTTGGAAGTGATGGCAGGGTGAGCAGAATTACAAGTTTTGTTTGATCTGTGGCATCTTTACAGCTGGCAGTTGTGCCCCATTGATACCCATTAGATATCTGCCACACACACCAGAAACAAAATGAGCGCCAGTGCCTGGATGATGATGTGAAAGGCCAACCTACGTGGGTGAAAGTTGAACTCCTTTTGAATTCTTGTTCATTTATTAGCTTTAAATGCTAGGAATCTTCCTCTATTTAACATGGATTTGAGCGTACTGGATGCAGACATAATCCTTATGGGAGTGACAATAGGTTTGTTACCAGTAGCTGTAATATCTTAAATGTCTTTTTGTCGTTCTTCACATTTGTTATGTCTCAGGAAGAAAATCCTTTTCATTTGAGCAATCACATTCCTTTCCTTTTCTCCTTTCATTCCAAACTTCCTTTGTGTCTCCTTCAGTCTTCCTGTTTTACTGCTTCCCTCTGCCAATTCTCATTTCTTCTTGTTTCGTGGCTTTCACACTTAATGCTTTGTTCAGTCTAGCCACCAAAGCAATCATGATTGAACAGTTAATACTGACTTTAGTTTAAGGATATATATATCCTTAAGCTTTTAATGTTAATGTTTCACTGAGATTGTTAAGGCCACAATCTGTCAGAGCCACGTTTCCCTTTGATGAGGGAATTTGCTTCTCATCTACACTCTATTTTCCCAATAAAATAATTAAATTAGCTCATCAAGCAGATGGAGTCAAATCAGAGCAATCCCTTATTTGAAGGCACAGTTTTCTGGGTGCTTATGATGTGGGTTATCCTCAGATGTGGTACTTCAGCCAAATCACTGTCTGGCAGCTGAACTGCTGGTAAAGCCTATCACAGATCAGGTAGATCTGTGGCTGTTTGTGAGTTACCACAGGGATTTGACATGCACTTACAGGGGGTACAGAGCTCCCTCTGAGGTGATTAGTTACTCTTCAGTGCAAATCTCCTGAAGATGAGAGGAATAACCCCAGCTTTAGAACATGTGGTTAGAAGTTGAAACACCTGCCTTTTCACGTGGACTCTAATGAATATTCTGATAGTCATACTATGAGTTGCTGCCCATGCCTTGTTTCCAGTGTTGAGAACCAAATAATAAATATTTAGCTGCTTTCTGATTAATCAATTAATCACTGTTGCCGAGTTTAGCTGGCTGCTGGTAAATAAAAAGCTGCAGTGAAGTTGTTCAAAGGGCAAGTTTTGCCTGCAAATAAAAAAATAAATACAAATTTCTTCAGAAAGCTGTTTTCTGCCTGGCTTATTCTGTCTGTGACACAGTGTCTCTTCTCAGACCACCTAGACAGCTGGGATCTGTTAGAATACTCAGGCCAGAGGTTCTCTGTGGACAGGATGTTTTTGAGTTGCTCTCGTGTGGTGCCCTGGCTGCTGTGACAGAAGCACAGGTCACTTGGCAGCCAGAGGCTGATGCGTCATCTCAGACATTATCTGAGGCAAGATAATGAGGTTTGTTTAACTGTAGAGTTTGGCATCCCTGAAAGAAGATGGGATGACATGCATTTGTACGTGTTAGACTTAACTGGCTTCCATGCCTTGTGACCTTTATTGAAAGACGTAATGCCACAAATCAAATAAGTGCAGAGGAAAAGTATGGATTGTAATGATTAACTTGAAACACAATCTCACTCTCTTACATCAGTCTGTTCCCTTTAAATAGCACACAGCCTGCCCTGGGATTGAGCAGAAGGCTCAACTGGGCAGATGCAGGACCTGTTTGCTAAGTATTTTTTCCATTGCTATCATTCAGGTGCTCCTTGCTCTGTAAGGATGGGCAGAAAATCGATGCTCTTCTGAATGCAGTACGTTGTATTACAGCTTCGTGTTCCTGTTTGACAGTAGCATGTTGTTCTTACAGGCATTTAAATAGACCCAGTGCTGTCTACATTTAGATAAGTGGTGGTTATTTGTAATGGGGCATAGCTGCTCTGTGAGCCTCCTCCTTTTATTTTTATCTAAGCACAATGAGTTTTTGAGGCCTAGAACTCAAGTGTTATTGAATCCCTTCAGCCTTCCAAAATAGATCGAGCTCCTCTAGATGCAGAAGCATGTGATGCATCGCAGCAGAATTGAGGTATTAACTGTCTAAATGCTGTGAAACCCTTCAGGTACTGACAAGTTCTGATTTCTGGTTTCTTGTATGAAGAGAGTTGGGTCTGGGGGTCTGTGAACAGGACTCTCAAACGATCAAATAATTTCAAGTGCATCGTAGTAATGAAATCTGTTTGGCAAATGAATGTGTTCTGATGATGCTTTCAAAGCAGTAAAAAGTGGGAGTCCTTCTCCCAAAACTGGAAATATTCTGGTCCTCCCAATAAACAAAGCAGTCAAAACAGTGAAGAATTGTGTGTTTTAAATTTGACCCGATGAAATTTACCCTTTCTGTTGCTTCTGTTCTAGCCAAACCAAATTTTTCATGCCCAGAAAAGGAACTATTCTTCAAAAATTCCCTTTTGCTTAAAAAGAAGCGTTGACTTGCTGCAATCCTAAAACTTTCAGGAGCAACTGGTCCATGAGAATCTGTGGGAGAAGTCCAAGGTAGAAATGGATGGGGAACGGTCTCCCAGATATTCCTGGCCCACATCCTGCTCTGACTTGCTGTAGGAAATGGGATTGCAGAGACAGATCCTACAGAAGTCCCTTAGCAACCCGGGGTGGTGCAGGACAGGTATGAGGGGAATTTTTCCCTGGGGTTTTCTGGGGCACGGAAAGTCAACTGGGCAGACAGTCACGTCTGCTTGGAGCTAGCTTTTAGCTTTTCAGAGCTCATGAGCAGGCTGCAAGCTGCAGTCGGAAAAGTCTGAGCAGGAGACGTATGGGAAGACTTAGCAGATGTGTCTGGATCCAGGCCTTCTGCTGTCCTTGCTGAGAGTTCATTTGCAGTCTGTGGGGTATCGCTGTTAGGACATTGTGTCTGTGTGCTGTCCAGAGCCCTGGGCTCTGTTTTATGGTGCTATTTCTGATGACAGAAGTAAAAGCAGTGAGCTATTATGACTTGGGAGTTTTGAACTTTTTTCTGCGAAGAAAAATGAGAAAAGAGGAGATCCTTCATTTATTGGCTATCTGCTGTGCTGTGTGTGCTTGCTATTGAAGGCAAGGTCAGAGGAGTTCGTCTCGTCTCTTGGCGTGACACGAGTGGCCCACTTGGCACAACTTCTCCTTTCATTTGCAGTGACGGCATCTGGGTTGACTGCTCGGCGTGACTGAATCATTGTCAGCTGCTGTAAATCTACAGGCTGTTGGAGGGCTCCAGAAAAGTCTTGATTCAGTAATACAGCTCTCTAGCCATCTAAATCCTACATGAGTCAGTAACCACTGTGGTAGAGGCTTGTAGGACTGTGTGTGTCCCAATAACTGCTCTGAAATATCACTGGTTTGCTGTCAAGTCGCTGGTCCTTGTGGTATTTCCTCAACCTACCGTCCTCCTGTGAGCATAAAGGCCCCTTTGGGGACCTGAACCAGGCTGGAGGGTCTGTGGGAGCTGATGATTCAGAGGCACACTGCAGGCAGCCAGAGCCAGTTGTTGCCAAGAAGTACAGCTCACTGGTTGTATTTACTCATTTATTTCTCCTTTCACCCGTCTGAGCTTCCCACAAGATTTACCTGCTCCTCTCCTTTCAGCCCTGTTGCTAACAGCTTACATCATTGTTGTGCACTGGTTGTCCTGGCCCCTTGTTCCATCCCAGTCACTGTCTGTTCTGCCTTTTGCATCATTAGTTCAACTGAATCTGCTCTTCCAGAAAGCTCTGGGGGCTATCCCCTCCCTAAATCTCAGAATAAGTTCTTTCTCTTCTCCTTCCTTGCTCTCCCTAGCTCTGTTTTTGCCCTCTCATCAGTTCCTCAGTAGGTTTCTCATCTTCTGTTCACCTCATGTTTCCCTGCAAATGGGCAAAAAGGCTTAGGGGCAACCTCATGGCAGCCTGCTAATACCTATGAGGAGGTTATCAAGAAAGCAATCCCAGACTCTGCAATGGTAAGTGACAGAAGGGCGAGAGAGAATGGGCATAAATTGAAACAAGAAGTTCAGAGTTGTTATAGGGGAAAAAATTCACTAAGAGATCAGTCGAGCATTGAAAAAGATTGCTGAAAGAGGTTGTGCACTTTTCATCCTCAGAGGTTTTCCAAGACAGAGCTGGATAAAGCCTCGAGGAACCGGGTCTGATCTTCTTGCTGACCCTGCTTTGAGCAGGAGGTTGGACTAGCAACCTCCCGAGGTCCCTGCCAGCATCAATTATTCTGTCATTCTAAGTTTATTCTTGACTCCATTCCCATTTTTGTCTCCAGTGATTTCATGCACAAAACCATCTCAGTGAACCATCTCCCTAGTTCACTTTCAGTTCAGCATCTCTCCCTAGGACTTGTATTTTTCTGCCTAGACCAAAATCTCAGCCTTCCACACTGACATCTGCCTGTTAACGTCTAATTATCAAACCTGCTTTAGTTAAAACATAATTAATGCTGCTCCCGTCTCTTAAGGCACATCCCTGTGGTTTCTAAGCCATCATGGATTTTGCTGGTATCGTGCTTCTTCCAGATACCCTCCACAATCCTGCAGCTGGCTTTTCTGGCTGTAGGGAGGCTCTAAAAAGTCTCAGTCATCCAAACCATTTTAGCTGTGTCTGCCTGAGTCTGCAGAGAGCTAAAAGAAGTGAATTTCCTGTTCATTTCAGAAAATACTGAAATTGCACAGATTTCATTTTAAAAATGTCAGTATTTCACTGCTTTTCAAAGCAGTGGAGAGAGGGAGAAAGCTGTCATCTTGGGTTGATGTTCAGGAAAACACTGCAGAGATGCAAAAAGCTGCATGTGAGACCCTCTTCTGTAAAAGAGACTTTTCTTTGAACAGTCTGGCAAATGCAGCCTTTAAATTTGATTCCAACATGACTTGCAAATGATGGAAAACATTGCATTGTCCTCAAGCAAATGTTTGCTTTCCATTGTACGATTTGAAACACTTTCAGATGCAGCTGCAAGAATGGTGTCCAGTTGTATAGCGTTCCTGTTGCTAAAAATTAACAAAAGCAAGTATAATTATTTATATTGGATCCCTGAAAAAACCTCTGACGTTTCTTGTGCAACAGTTGTTTGAGTCTGACTCACAACACAGACTCTTATAATTAGCACGCAAACTTCCATTAATTAAACCGCCACTTAATTGGAGCTATAAAAAGCAACCGTGACATGTCTGGTTTGAATCAATTACTGCATGCTTCAGTCTGGTTCATGACTGCTGCAGTGACTGTTAATGACTTTGTATCACTGGGAAGCCCAGTGCAAAAACTCTGTAGGTAGAGCAGTGTGCCTAGGGCTGGTTTGAGCTTTACAGTCTGCATAGATAATGCTGTTGGTCCCTTCTCCCTCTCCACCTTTTTGGGACAGTAGCTGTGGCCATCCACACGTGGAGGGCTGAGTGTAGTCCCAGCAGTGTCCTGAGCTGTGCTCTTCAGTTTCTCACCTGGCTGTAAAACTTCCTGTGCAGGTAGCATCAGAGGAACATGTTTTATATTCATCTGGTGGAAGCTGTCATCCAAATTTCTAAATCCTCCTAAATAAGCAAAGGTGAGCCACTCTGTATCTTTCCTGAATCCTTTACTCTCTCTGAACAACTGATCATCCCTGCTCAAAGCCTTAGCATCCACGTCAGCAGCTCCCAGCATCCAGATTTGCCTAGGGCCTTGCACAGCTTCAAGGGTGCCCAGCCAGAACAGTGACAGCTGCAGGGGGAAGAAGCTGTGGTTTTGTGAGTTACAGCAGGGCTGTTAAACCATCTCTGTGTCCCATTATAGAAACATTCCTGGTGGCTTCCACGGACTTTTTCTTCATGAGTGAGGCAAGCAAGAGGCTGTGGGTGCCCTGTACTGCAGCTTAGCTGGTGCAGCAAACTTGATTGCTTATAAGGGGGGTGCACGTGCCCTGTGTTGCAGGAGCTCCTGCTTCCCAGGGAAGATTTATGCCCCAAGAACTGGCTCCATTATCAGGTATTAAGGGAGACAGCTTCATCCTCTTTTCTTCCCATGGTTTTCCTGCAATCAGTTCACAAATCCAACAATAGTGTGTGCACTGAATTTCTTAAAAGATTGGCAGTCATTGCACTGAAGTAGAATATATATAGATAGATAGGTTGTAGTCAGCTGGAATGTGTGGCATTTAGTATAGCTTTTAATAATTGTTTTCAGTGCTGTTTTTTACTTCTTACTGTAGATCTTGAGGCCTTGGAGATTTTAACACCCAAACTTTGAAATGGGTCCAAACCATGCTACCCTTTATGCAGTGATGCACCCACTGATTTAGTTTCTGGCTGCCATTCATCTTTGTGGAGCTGGGAGAGCCAGTGTTCATCTGAAGAAAGCTGACAAAAAAAAAATCCTGCTTTTTCCATTCTGAAAGATAAAAGATTTAACACAGTTACTTTTTTCTTGTGGCTTAGAGTTGGAGTCACTGGGATGATTAAATTTTGAAAGAAATCTTTGGACCCTGTTTTATTTAAATCTATGACACACTTTGTATCGCTTCTTTGCAGAAGATTTCTTTTAGCTGGGACATGGGAAATGGTTATTTGACTAAATGCTGAACTACTTCGACTTTCATCAGCCCAGCTTGAGTTATTGTTGCTAATAGATCATTTTATTGGCTTAAATTAGAAATAATAATATCAAAAGTAGGACAAAACAAGAATCCACAGGGAATAAAGTACTACAGAGTCTCATAAAAGGGCAGAGGACCCAAGCTGATGAGATCTTTGAGCCTGGAGCAGAAGAGGTTGTATGGCTCCAAGTAACTCTGTTTGCTTTGTGTCTCCATGTTCCCCTATTCTCCTGCCACCTGTAAACTAACCATATAAAGCCTAGGTGTGCCATGAGGCTTAATAAACAAAGTGCAGGGTGCTTTGCCAGATGCTTAGGGAATATGGATCATATTGCTGTTAATTCATTTGTGCCTGGATCTTTATCAAGCAGAGGTGGATGGCCTGGAGGGGACCCTCATTCCATCTTCATTTCTTGCTGCTGACACCAGAGCAGAGGACGTGACTGGGGAGGAGCTGCTGGTAGGGCTCTGCCCTTTGGAAGTCACAGCAAGGGAAACTGCTGCATTGCTTCAGTCTGGCTGGCTGGGGTGGAAATCTGGCACTTCCCAATCCCTGTCTGGGAACTTAGACAATATATATATTTTTTTTCAATTGGTGTGTTTATTTTTGGCTGCCTACAGAAGGAAGTACAGTCCCATCTTGTCACAGCGTGAATTGAAACCATAGCACTCAGCATCTCAGCTCTGCTGCCCAGGCCTGAGCCTCTCACCCTGCTGTAAAAGCCCCTGTCAAGATGCAGCTTTCCACATCTGTGCTTCCTCCCAAGCAGGCAGGAGTGGCACATCCTGTAAGGAATCCTTTAAAATCCTTTTTCTGCTTTTTTTTTCTGGGTAAGATTCAAGTCTCCTCCGCTGCCTTTTCAGCAGAACCATGAACATTTTGATTGCACAAAATCAAAATCACCAAACAGTAATGGGAATATTATTTTTACATCGAGGTTAAGAAACAGGTATTTCTTTCCAACTCTGAGGTTTAATGTTAACATAGCCTACCCACCTCAAGGATGTAAAACACTGTTCCTCTTCTCCTGTACCTCTGCACCTGTACCTCCTCAGCATCAACCCTGGCCCTGCATTTCCAGCTTCTCCAAAAATAAGAAAAAATAAGACCCTGGAGGCATTGGATTGGTAGGTTTCAGTGGTTATCTCTGTGCATGTGACTTCTTGTATTGGGCCAGAACATCTTTCAAGTTCAAAATTTGAACATCCCTAAACAATCCCAGTTGTGCTTAAGTCGTGCTGCTGCCAGTTGGTGTCTCCTGGAGGCAGAGCAAAATCATCTGCTCGTTCTGATGGAGCAGGCAGGTCTTCCATGCTTAGAAGGACCCAGGTCATGCCAGAGTGGAATTAAACCCATTAGCAGCTTGCTTTATTAATTTCTTCTTTCTAAAGGAAGTGACAGTGTGGCTGACAATGCTGCACTCCTGATGTTTAGAGTCACCTTGCTCTCCTCTGCTGATGTTATGTGGTGTTTTACCTTTGTGCTATCATTTCTAGATTTTCTTGCAATCTAGATTTTAATGTGTATCAAGGGGTGGAATCTGTGGAAGATAGTGTATTCCTTCTCACAATGTTGAAGGGTCACATGCTGTGTTCATTTCCTGTGGCCAAAGATAAGAATGAGCACCAATCACCTTCCAGCTTAACTCCAGACCTCTTCAGAGTAAGGTCTGTATTTTGGTTCACACAGACACCTGTAGTATTTTGGGGTGAGAGCAAGGGCACCAACAAATAAATAGCTGCAAACTGGTGTGGGTCAGTGCTTAGCCCTGAGTCACAACAACCAGCTTTGTCTCCAGCTGTGTCACTAGTGTGTGGTGTGACCTTGGCATGGGCTGGAAGCTGACTGCGCAGGAATTGCGTCTTCTTGATTAATTGCCTTGCTCAGAGTTGGATCCCCTTGGTTCGACAGCACAAATAAGTCTTTATTACCACAGTAGCAGCATGAAGTCCTGGCTCAGAAAAAGGAGCACAATCCATTCCTGGCTTGGGAACCATCAGCACAATTAATTATATTTGAATTGCAGTTAAAAATTGCCAGTAAGGCAGAGATGCTCAGGCCCACAAACATTGTGTGCGTTTAATTAAAAGGATGATTTTAAGCAGCTTTGGGCACAGATACTTTATACTTCTCTGTTGGTTTCTATCACTGCCTTCCTAATGAATTCTCAGCTAGTTTGAATGAAATGAGCTTTCATTCTGCATGCCATAAAGCTCTCAGCGTGGGAGAGTGACTTCTTCTGCGGAGAGTTTCAGTAGCGTGTAAGCTGAGGGGTAAAGGGGGAGATTTCTAAGTTTCTCCCTTCCTGGATATTTTTAGGGTGAAGACCACAAGCACAGCCTCCCTCAGGTGAGTTTCAGTGCAGAGGACAGCGGTGCTTCAGCAGTGCATCCAACCTCTGCTTTCAGAGGGACTCCTGGGAGCCTGCACCTTGAAGGCAGCTGAGCCCTTGGCAGGGTCGGGGCTGGCAGGCTCTGCCTTCTGCAGGATGGAGCCCTGGGTTTGGCTGGGGAATGCTGTGTTCTCTTGGCCTTCACATTAAGTTCTCAGATTTTCCCCAGAGGACTGGGTAGAGCAAAATACAGTCCCAGAAAAGGAGCAATTAATTAAGCAGCTCTGTGCTTTCTTCTGGTTTTGACCTGGGAACTGCATGAATGCACTCGGGCTCACTGTCCAGAGCTCTGATCTGGGTGAAGCTGGCTGCAAAGGGGCTTGTTTCAAAGCATCTCTTGTGTGCTTTGGTAGCACCTACAGGGATGATGTTACAGACATCAGTGCTCTGCCTGTGCTGGATAAGGCAAAGGGCCTGACAGAATCTTGTGGACTTTTTTGACCTAGGCACATTTTGGAGACTAAGCCAACATTTTCAAGTTATTTTTAAATGCTGGAAGATGTCTTGCAGAGGTCTGGGAGTGCAAATGATTAAATATTGGCATCGTAAGACATGGAAGACACAGCCCTGGACTGAGGCACATCGTGCTAGGTCGAATGCACACAGAATGCAGCAACTGGTTTTGCCCTTGATACCATAAAATCGAAGCAGAGCCAGCTCCAGTCTCTCTGTTTTCTAACATATTTATACATGCTCGGTAGGATACAGCAGTATATCACTTCCCAGATATGTTTCCTAACAGCAGGTGAAGTACAATTAAAGGTCAGATTTGTGTAGCATACATTTGCTTAATGCCTTGAATAGCAGAGCACAGCAAACAGTGTTTGACTGTCTGGATGAAAAATAACTGCTCGTGCTTGGGGTTGCTAACATTGCCTACATGTGGCTTTAGCTGTGTTCCTCTGTCACGTCCAGGCCTCTGGTCAGTGCTGCATTCCCAATACCAGATGACACACATTTACTGCACTGCTTTGATCGCTTTGCCAGCATGATGTCTGGCTGCTTTCCCTTTGCCAGGGTCCCGGGGTTGTGCTGAAGCTCTCACAGTTATTTGGATCTATCTGTTCCTTTTAAAAGCAGCCTGAGAAATGCCTGATTCCTCCCCTCCTCGCAGATTGGGCATTTTTTATTATTATTTTTTTTTTAACTCCAAGGCAGTAAACTGAGCCTGCACTTCTTTATCCCTGCTGTTTTTGAGCACCTTGTGCTAGTCCCTGAAGCTGCAGGACTGGTGGTTGGCTTTTGGATACATAGGTGCTGAGAAGATTGGTCCCAGCAGGATGCCTGGAGCTGAGAAAAGGCTCAGATCTGTTCCCCTGAGAGCTGTTCTGCACTCATCCTTCCCAAAACATCTGGCACAGAGAGGCTTCATTCTTGCAGCGCAAAATTGGTCTGTGGCTGTGAAGTATTTGACCACACTTGACATTGTGCAGCAATAAGTGTTGTTCTTATTTTGTATTTTTTCAGATGTCTTGCAGTCAGAGAGCCCCTCGAAAGATAAATAACTAGCCATCGTGTTTGGGCTGCTCTTCAGTAGGAATAAGAACAGTTCAGTGTTCATAGCAGCCTGTATTGCTGGAGTCTGTCATCTACCAACAGTATCCTACACCAGCTTAAGTGTCACTGCTTGTGCCCTGAGCAATGTGTGTCTGGCTGAAGCCTGGCTGCTGCCCATGGGCAGAACCTCCTGCTAGCAAACAGGTACCCTGCTTTGAAGTGTTACTTTGTAAGATCCCTGCATCAGGGAGAAGTTGGAGACCTGCAGGTCAAACCATGCAGGTGTGTACTTCAGCAGTTGCAGCTTTTCAAAATATTTTTGTCGTGTGTCCAATCACAAGCTGAACATGTGAGTAAACTGATTTATTTAGGAAGAATTCTTTTTTTTTAACTGAAGAACCACAAACTGAATGTTTTAGCAAATATGGGCGCAGGCTGCACAAGAGGCTGCAGCTCGTGTTTCCCACTGCTGGCCAACCTCTGTGTGCTGTGAAGTACCATAGCAAGGAACAGTTTTTGACCAGTTCTGCCTTAAGTGTGAAACCATTTTGGCCAAGTGACTCATTGTTTCGTGTTTGTTGTTTGTATTGCTATAGCAGTTGAGACTCTTAAGCTTTGGATCCAAGACCTTGTTGTGCCAGGTGCTGTAGGGACATGGAGGGGAAAATAAATAAAAAAAAAAGGTGGTGTGAGGAAGAACACGCATTTCTCTAGAACTTAAGACAACAGATGGCTCCAGATGGGAGAGCACAAGGAACTGATGAGGTAATGGTGAGCTGTGCGGTGAGCAATAGCCTTGGTACATCATTGTCCAAACATTGCTGAGGTTTTATAGACGCTGTAGCAAAGGGCAGTTTGAAGGAGGATGATCAAGGCAGGGCAGAAGTTTACAGTAACATCCCAGCACAGGGAAAAGAGACATGCTGAAAGGGATCCGGGACAAAAGGATTTGCTGCAAAATGTGGTTAGCATCAGAGATGCTGTGGTCATGAATGAGGAAGTCCAAGAATGGGAGCTAAGAGGTCTTTAAAGCAAAGAAGTCATATCTGTTTGAGTGGGGAAAGCACAGCCAGTGGGGAAAAGAAGCCTACAGGCAGGCTGTGTACTCAGAGTCTTAACCAGGAGCTGTCTTCTTGTGTGTTTACTACTAACAGCTCATGGAAAAAGAAAGTGCTGGTTCTTTTGATCCTAACATTTAACTGTCACGTGACACGAGGGAACAGATGAGCGAACCAAAACGTGTGCATGCCTTAATTTGCCACACAGATGCCTCCTTAAAGGGTAAAGGGAAGACATAGCTTTTAGTAGCGTTGTTTATCTAAATTTCAGTTTAACAAAATGCGCCTGTACAGAAACTCCAGCAAACATCCTCTTGAAGCAGTAAGCTTGCAGAACAAGATACAAGTTAAATGCCAGCCCCTGCAGTTAGCACGCATCCTTTCATGAGTGTCAGAGCATGCCTGATCTCTGCTGAGCAGGTCTTTTTCCCCTACATGCTGTCTACTGCTAAAAATAAGGTCAAGTTAGAGGTGTGCTGAAGGGACCAGCTGCCCAGTCTGTGGTTTTTCTGAAACAGCTCTGTTCCTTCCCCATTCATGGTTTGTCTCCCCTGCAGTGTGGGAGAAAAGACAGCCACAGTGGCATCTTCTACACTGAGGATGTCCAGGAGCCCACCTGCTTGTAGCTCACAGTGTAGAAGTGTTCCTTGGAGTGCAGCTTCCCCACAGTTAGACTTGAAAGGTTTGTTACTGCTTGATAGGAAGGATTCTTAATGAAGGATGTAGAGAATCAAGAAAGCTTCTGTATCCTTTGTAATGCAGCCTGACATGACTACAGAGCAAGAGGGGAGACATGTAAATAGACTCCCTAGAAGGTTGCTGCAGAAATAACTTCATAATAGGAGATGCATTGGTTGCTGCAGCATGAGGTGCTATTCCAGCTGTGTTCAGTAGGGACCCCTTTTAGCTGAACTGTCCGCAGGTGGGTAGAAGGAGCCCAGTTCATTATCTTAAAGGCCCTTTCAGGAATAAATTTTGGTCTTGCCACTAGAGGGGGACTGCAAGCTATATACCATATAACCATCCTGCTGGGCTTCACCAGCACCCTCTCAGTGCTAACTAACACCAGTCCAGCAGCAGCACCTCTTCTCTGCTATACTTCAAGGTGTCACAGCATCTATAGATTTCAGACCTTTCAGCCAGACAGATGGGAAGGGGTATGGATGAGGGGAGCCTGGCCGGTGTCCTGATGACATTCTACAGGACCAGGTCACTGGAGAAGCATTTTGTCTTTCCACACAGCCACAGAAATCATCCTGGGTGTAAATGTTGTTCAGTGAAATCTGCACAGGGTTTGTGCAACCACACTTAGTCACAGAGGGATGTGAAGAACCCCTCTTCCCACCAGGCTGAAGGAATGTAGCTGCAACATACACAGCAGTGCCATGAAACTGATCAAAGATAATATGAAAACATGAGTATTTCTAGATCCTAGGAGAAAAGTGAGCTTGTGGGTGGAATTTTCAGTATAATGCTTGCTTGCATGCTGGATCTGACCTACGTGGTTTTTGTCTTGCAGGGCCTTTACCCATGTGTTCACCTTTGGCCCCACGTTTCGAGCTGAGAACTCACAGAGTCGCCGGCACCTGGCAGAGTTCTACATGGTGGAGGCAGAGCTGTCCTTTACTGAAAGTCTCCAAGACATCATGCAGGTGGGCACCTTCAAGTGTTTATGCAGAACCAGTGTCAAAACTTTCTCCTCCTCCCTCAGCTGTGCTCCCTGCCCTCAGCTGAGGTCGCAGCTTCTCTCTCCCTGTGTGAGCCAAGGAGGGGTTGCACAGGCATATCCCAAGGTTCAGGGTTTGCTCAGCAGAGATGGGGCCACTGAGGAGGTTGGGAAGGGAAGGTATAAATGAGAACACAGAAGCAGAAACCTCATCTGAATGCGAGGCTGCATACAGCCAGGAGATGGGTCAACGTGCGTGACTACTGCTAATGAAAGTGGCATTAGCCACTCTCCTTTTCAAAACCTTCAGCATCTCTCCAGTGAATCCAAGCAGTATCTATGCAGTGGGTCCCTGTTATGCTCTACAAAGAGATTTCCTTGAAACCTACATTGAAATCTACAGTGGAAGCAACAGTTGCTGACACGCTATTCTCCGTGACTTTAGTGAAGACTGAAATCCCTGCAGTCAGCTAACCTCCATCACTGGAGGTGCTCAAAGCCAGGCTGGATGGGGCCCTGGGCAGCCTGAGCTGGTGGGTGGCACCCAGCCCACAACAGGGAGCTGGAAGTGGATGGGCTTTAAGGTTCCTTCCAACCCAAGCCATTCTGTGGTTCTGTCTCTTACGTAACTGTGCTGCTGCTGTATCTTGTCAGGATGGCACTGGGCTGTGCAGACTGACCCACTGGGAATCTCTGTGCTCATTAATAACCCAATCTTTCTTTTCTCTCTTCTTTTCTCCAAAACACCTTAGCATGCTCTCAGAGCATAACATACATCTATGTTTCCAGCTTACTTCCTAGCCCCCTGTTTCTCTACGTAATCAGGAACTGATCGAAACCTTCACTGATTTTATCTAGTGTAATAAGCAAGTTCTTCTGCAGAGTGCTGTTTAAGCCCTTGAACACAGTGTGAACATATACTGTTGCAGTGGGAACTCAAATTTCTTGGCTTCAGGAGTATATACAGCCAGTTCAGAGGCTTCAGAGAATTAAATCTGAGAACTGTCCTGGAATGTGTTGGGCCTTCACTTTGTAGGAAAAGAAGGAATACCCCCCTTGGCTTGTTTTTTGTTGCTGCTAAACATCTTATGAACGTTCAGCTTGTGCTCTCCTTTTTCCCTTCTTGCCCCATCCTTTCCTATACCAGAAATTTTCCTAGCAGTAATGGTTTTTCATTCCCCCATTGCAACATGCTAGCTTTAGTGATGTTCTCACTTGCAGAAGTGGAGTTCCTGTTTTGTTTATTTTTAGATCATTGGGCAATCTTTAGGAAAAAAAAAAAAAAAAAAACAACACCAAAACCAAAAAAGAAACCTGACAGCTGCTCTAAAGGCTAAGTTAAGTTTCTTTTTCCCCACGTAATTGACCTAAATTCAGTGTTCTTTCACATATTTGCCCACTGGGCAGTTTGTTTGTCGTCATCTACAAGTTCTTTGTTCAGTGCAGAACTCTCAGTTGAGAGCCTTGGGGGCAATTGGCCAGAGTTAGCATCTGAACTTTGTCCTTAGATAAATAGCTGCATTGTTTAAAAATTATTTTTAAAATTGGTATTCAGGATTTGGAGTGAATACCTCTAACTTCGGCAAATCAGTGTGCTGGGAATACTCGGCTTCTTCAGGGATGTTGTGAAGTATTTGCTTATACACCATTAAAAGGCGCAGAAAAGCCTTGCTACAAAGATATGCGTGTTTACTGTTCTCTGATGAGGCTTGAGATCTCTGTTAGCTAAAGCTCCAAAAGAAAAGCAGCTTTCTTTACAAAATAAAAGGAAGAACAAAATTTAATAACAAAGGCACAGGTACTTGGCAGCAAAGGGCCTTTTTTCTCCACTGTAATTGCAAAGAGCAACTCTCAGTTATTCCTAAATTAGTAGCTCAGTTCTTGTGAAGTCTCATGTGTCTTGATCACGCAGTCTAAATTTCTGGTTTGTGCCAAAATGTGTTTTAGTGCTCCAAAGAAGCTTAAACTCTCATAATACTGGTTTCACAATCCTTTCTGTGGAAAATCCCACAGTGCTCGGTGTGCTTGGTGCTGCACTGTGTGCTGAGTGGCTGGGGGATGTTATTACTGTTATTACTATTTAGTGTACAGGGTGTATGCAAGTGTTTCTAAGGAGAGGCCTTTGTGGCCTCTTTACGCAGGAGTCTCGTCAAGAAGTTGAGTCAAGTTGCCCCCAGGCATTCTTCCTCCTAAGTGAATGAGAAAGAGAGACAGAGAGCAAGAGGTAGAGAGGGTCAGGTTAGGAGGTGGGAGTCCAGCCTGTACGGAAGTGTCTGGTCTCACCAGAGCCATCTCCCCTCCGCTGCCTGAACTGGAAATCCAAGATCTCCAGTCTTACCTGTCCTCTGAGATGCCTGATGCCACCTTTTCCCACTCTCTCCAGCGCTGTGTTGAGTTGTCATGTCTGTAGGTCATTATCTTCTCTTTTTCCTTTCAGCTGTTTTGACAGTGAAGTGGATTTTAAAGGGTCCCACTGCACTCATGGGGCCTCAAAGAGGTCATGTGATGCCATCATTGTTGAACTTCACCAAATGTGCACACAAAACCTTGCTAAAAGAACATTATTTAGGGTGTAAAGTTAGGAAGTGCCAGAAGGAAGGCTTTTGAGGGCGCTTTTAGGACGTGTGCATACTGTTAGTCTTTCTTGATAAAGTCAGATCTTAGCACCATTGCTTCTGACTGCGTAGGATGAGTTTAACACACAGTTCTGTTCTGGGGGCGTACATTTCGTTTTTCCACTGTTTACTTCATCCCTACAACCCTGAATCCCTACATCCCTAAAACCTTCATCCCTGGTGATGTGGAGCATTGCTATCTCTGTTTTACAGAAAGGCATTCAGGCATGAAATGAAATCAATAGTAGCACTGATTTTGGGTGCCAGTGTGAGGGACCTTAGGGCTGATAGGTGGGTGTGGTTTGGTTTCCAGAGTACTTTGAGTACTTTTCAGTGCCAAAGCTAAGACAGTTTGGCAAATCTGATCTCAGTTTCAAGGGAACAAACACTGGTAATTCCATGGGAAAGTTTTGTTCCAAACGTCTTGTGCAGTGCTCCTTAGGGACATAGGTGGACCTGCAAGGCTATAGTTTCCTTCTCTGAAGTCACAACCAACTGTCATAGCTGAACCTCTTTCTGTTTCCTAGCTTCCATCAGCAATTACTGTTCAGCTTGTGGACGGTGAAGCAGTGGTCTGACAGACAAGTCTCCTTCCTTTCATAACAGCGGCATCTCCAGAGTGGGTCCAGACTAAGAAAAGCAGTACATGACCATGTAGTGAAAACTGTTTCATGAACTGGATGGGCAAGAAGGCTTACTTGGAGCTGTGTGCAAGATCTTAAATGGTGCAGTTCCTAAGTGAGTGATTTCACATCTCTAATGCTTTTCTTCTACAATCTTTTTGGGAGAACTAATAGGTTAAAAGATTATCAGTGTGTCATAGCAGTTGTGAAAAGGATATTCCTCACAGGCTCCTGCAGTCCTGGGGAATGCTTTCTTTGCTATAGAAGTTCTCTGCTTAGGTCCTAAACTCACTTTCCAAAGCGGTGATTTTGTAAGAGTGATGAGGACAGCAACACTGCAGTTACATCCTACGTTTGCCACAAGTGTACATCAAGCACAGGTGGAAGTTTTTTACCAGATAGCAGTGGGAGTGGCACTCAACTTACAGAAATTGAGCTCCTCAGCTGTTGGTTATATGGTTGAGAGAGGGGACTTTACAACAAGGTCAGCTGTGAGTCTACCCTGTGTGTGTGTATGTGTACATCCATGTGATGTCTGAGAGCAAGCAAGTAATGGTCAGGTTGGCACATGCTTGGTATGTGCAGTCCCTGTGATCTCCGCTGTATCGATATGCATGACCTGGGTAAATGTGTAAGCAAAAATCCTCCTGGCAGTTTTTGTGATTCTCTGGAAGTATGGTTGCATGATCTTGCTGAAAGATGATGATTGGAACCCTTCTGGTTGTGCACAGTTGCTGCTGCTGACATCTGCCACCGTTGATGACTTCCTCTGTTTCAACCCTGTCGTGACTGGAGTGGGAAGAGAATAGGTTGTAGTATCAAAAGTTCCAAGTCAAAATTAAACAGCTGAGGTTTACTCCTAATCAGAATCAGAGAGGTAGTCATTAAGTTCCACAGCAACATTGAGGCAGGCCAGGACTGATGCTGAACTTCTTTGAAAGGTGAGAATTAAGATGCAAAAGCAGGGAGAGGTAAGACAGAAGGGAAAATTTTTATCTCACCTGCCCTTCTACCAACACAATTCCTATATGTTCATTATGAAGCAACCAAACAAACAGGTTTTGGACATCAAGAGTCCCACCTTCAAGACAAATTGCTGTCTGTGATTCCTGGGGTGTTTTTCCTGCAGGTCTCCTATCAAACATGCTTCTTTCAGGATATATTCATGCACAATCACTTGGTTTATCTCTCCAGCTCATGTGCTCCGTCAACTAGCAACCCACTGGCTATGGTTCCCCACTCACTTTTCATACAGCCTGCTTTCTAGTCCTTCATTATATTATCTGCTTAAAGCCATAACTTCTGAGTTGGAGAGCTTTTTTTCCCCTTTATATCTTTCCTCCACTGTTTGTGCCTGGTACACATTTGGCATAAATAAGAGCAGTGAGGAGGCCAACGCATGACCCACGTGTCTGTCTTTCTTGCCAGGATTAAACCTCAGTCTCAAACCTGGAAATATTTCTCAGATTGTTTTTCCCATACCACCCACATCTTTTTTCCACAAGAGGAAGCTGCTTATGTTGAATGCTGTGGGAACCTAATTGTTACTTTATCGCACAGTGAGGGAAAAAAAGTGCTAATTAAACAACATGCTTTTCTAAAAACAGATGATACTTTCATTTTCTAGAAAGAGGAAGCTTAATGAAAAATCCCTTCGTCTCTGCCTCGGTGAAACTAGATGAATTGCCAAGAAGTTTTTCTAATTTCATTTGCATAAGGCTTTTTCTAGCTACTTTGAAGAAAGTTCAAAGCTGGCTGTTTGGTTATTTGCCACTCAGCAGCAGGAATGCTAGCTTTTCATTTCCTCTGTGTTTGAGTACCAGTAGGGGTGAAACTGCTCATCTGCATATGATAATGCTGTGCCTTTAGTTGGATCTTCCCTTTTTAAACAGAGGGCCCTGATTGATACAGGAGTATGAAGGCTGAGTTTGGCTCCAGAGGAACGAAGACAGGCTGATTTACAAGCTGCTCTTGGCAGGTGGAGTGCAGAGGCTGTTTGTCAGTCACAGTGTTTCAGCAGTTTAGGACAGATGATCAAACATGAAAGTTAGAACAAGATGCCTGAAGTCTCATCTTGGCTGTGTCAGTAGCCCAGCTTCTTCTTTCCCCCCTGCATTTCGTTCCTCTTGCCCTGTGAGGTCTGGTTCCTTACAGGGCAGTGACTTGCTTGTCCTCAGATGTGCTGACAGTAAGTCAGGGTTATCTTTTTGCAGTTAGCCTCCCCTGGGCTTAGCAGTGCCTAGAGACCACTGTCCACCTAGATATCATTGGTGGATGCTTTGCTTCTCTCAGCTCTGCAGTTAATGAAACAGGTTGCGCTCACAGAAAATGCAGAAATGTGCCAGCACTTTGTTGCAAAAAGCCTGGTCTCATCCCAGGCTGAGATGAAGTGCAGCCCTGCTGCATTGCTCCATTGCTTACAAAGAAGATGAGAATAAGGAGAGTGATTTTGAAGAGGAGTTGGGAATATTGGTACTGCCCAGGTACCCCTGCTTTGTGCAGGCATGGGGCTACAAGTAGTCATGGGAACTCTTGTTGGCCAGCATGACAGCAAGTGTTTGGACAGTCTGCTTTGCTTAACCAAACACAAAAATGATTCTTACAGCAGGTTGATCAAAATGCATTGGAGTACCTTGTGGGGTCTTTTTGAGAATCAAAATGGTATTTGTTTAGTTCAATTTCTTCATAGGTGAAGTCCATTTTAATGGATACATTTATCCAGTTTGAATGCCAGTGTTGTTTAGCTAATCCACAGTAGTTTAGGGAAATTAAACCAGGTCTTTTTTTAGTTTCTCAAACATCCCTGTTCTCATGTGTCCTCAGCTTTAGTTCACTGCTCATCTCTGTACATGTTCTCTTTGCTTTACTCTTACTGCACGGAGTCTCTCTAGCTGGAATCTGTTTAATAGACTGGCTCTATACAGTACACATTTATTCTCCTCTTCCTTAGTTCTGCTGTAACAACAAAGCAGAAAGACAGAATTGCTCATTACAGGGAAGGCATCTCACTAATGATTTATCTGAGACCAGTCACCACAAATGGTTGTGATGTGTTCATTTGTGGCTGACCAGGGCTGCTGCTTGAATATTTTAGGTGAGCTTTTTTTCACTGGAAATACTTGACTGAAGATGCTGAGGCCATCAGCAGGCACTGAGACCCTAAACCTGTAGCAGGAAAGCAGGTTCTAATCCTCTTCAGCTGGTGAGCAAACCTGCTAATTAGGAGCATTAGCAAGCTGGTACTCTTATGCAGTCTGACCATGCAAAGGCACAGAAGCTCCTTTTGTGCCCTTTGGCTGATGTGTACTGTGTTTTATTTATAGTCTGGGACATCTAAGCAGTGTTAATTTTTCATGCACTTCTGTTTTCTCTATTAGGTTATGGAAGATCTTTTAAAGACAGCAACAAGCACTGTGTTCTCCAACTGTCCCCGTGATGTTGAGCTTTTTCAAAAATATGTAGCTCCTGCCCAGAAGGTAATAAATGTGACAGGAAAGAGCTGCAATCCTTCTATGCATTCTGGGGGCTCTTGGCAATAGGGAGTCTCAATTTTCTTTTTACTGTGTTCTCTTGTGTTAATGAACTGTGAAGAGCCAGCAATTGGCCTGAGCTTAAGTTATTTTTCAGGCCAACACAGAGAGGACTCCCAACTTTGTGTAGGTGTTACCATTTGTGGTAGCTGTCACCTAGTGGCATCTGAATCCTCAGCTCAAAAACTAGGTTCTCTTTTAGCACAGAATGACCTGGAGTGGATTTTGACCCGTATCTAGAGCACAACACAGACCTACAAATGAAAACTTGAGGTGGGGGGGGACTTTTCTAGCTTTTCCATCTTTCTTCTGGGCCTCTGAACCATTAGGAGTAGCTTTACAATTTCGTTTTTTTTTTGTTGTTTTGACCAAGGGCAGGTTGGAACAAATGCTGAAGAACAAATTCATAACGTAAGTACTTTTAATTTCAAAATGATCTGGAGGAGGGCTTTTGGGGAAAGGATTCCTATTTTGTATGTCTTCCCCCTCTCCCCCCCTTCCCCAGCTCAATGCTTTCTGAGTTAGCATAATGTCACCTAAAGAGCATGAACTGAAATTTCCTTCATTCTGTTCACCAGTCACCCTTCCACCTCAACATAAGACAGGCATCTGAGTCTGCTGTCCTTCTATTTTTGCTTACTGAGACAAGATTGTCTTTCTACCAGTGTGTCCTCCTTCCAATGTGCACCTGATCAGTGGTTTGCTTACAGTGCTGGCTCCTTGTTTTCAGCATTGGTGATCTGCTTTCCTTCACGTTTTCCCTCCAACAGATCCCTTTTTATGAAAATACTTTTTGATATTTTAAAATCCTAATTGTTTTTCTATTTCCAATTACTTGTACAACTCATTTTTTTTTTCAATTCTCTATGTGCTAAAGAACTGAAAGATTTTTGTTTCCTTCTTCAACCCCCAAAATATTTCCTCTCCTCTTGTCTGTGTCTACAGATAGTGTTGCTCTCCATTCATCCTACAGAACATTGCAGACTTGCTCAGCCCAGCGCTGGTTTTCCTGTTGAGCAGCTCAGCTGCTCTTTGCAACAAGATCATGAAAGGTGCTCCCTGTGCATCTTGTCTGCACAGACACCACAGAGGGCCTTTGTGAAGTGAACCTCTCTCCTCATTTTGATCCTTCTCTCTTTGGACCTAACTAACATTTCCAAGGGGACAGAGTTACTCTCAGTTTTTCCCATGGTCGAAGGAAAAAGAAATTGAGTCAGCCCATCTCTCTCTCCCTTTCCGTCTCTCTCTTCAACTACTGGCAGATCTGGGGCATTTCTGTGCCTCACATTACCCAAACAAATGGAGAAATATTATTGGTGTATTTCCTCCAGAAGCCTTCCATGTATGAGTGAATCCTTGTAGCTGGATGTGAACAGCTCATGCTCTTTAGGGAGTTTGGTTTGTAATTGGATTTGGCTAATGATACAGAGAGAGGAATTTATTGTGAGCAAGTTACGCTTTCTGTCCACAGCGTTTGCTTGGTATGTGGAAAACTTGTCAGCAAAAGTATCTTCCATTGAGTGTTGGTTTCCAGTTACCAAACCTGCAGCATCTTTAACTGCACATTTTCTGTTTGCATTGCCATGATGCTGTTCATCAGTTCTGGTAGAAGTCAGTGGAAAATCTGCTTTCAAAACTGTCATAGGAGTAGAGAAACACTGCTGCAAATAAATATTGTGATATTTGCAAAATGAAATGAAAATGTTTGACGTACAAGCCCCTTGCACTCTGGGCTGTTATCTTTCCCTAATACTGTGCTGAACAATGGAGCTGTGTTGGAACTAAGCCAATGAGGGCATATTGTTTTCTATAAAAAAAAAAAATCCTCAAATTTGTGTAAAGTGGTTTTGTGCAAAACTCCCTTCTGACTGAAATGCAATGTTGCAACAGTGCAGCACTTCTGCTCTGCATGTAGTTGAAGCACAGGAAAGCATAGGGTTCTAGCCATGTAAAATCCAAGTTTTTGGTTTCTGTTCAAAGCATTACTGAGAAGTCTGACATCACACTACAAGTTGGCATGGTCATGGGGAAATGCCTCCTTAATTTTCCAGTGCAACAGTTGGCCAGAAAACTTACTTGTTATTCCTTTCACGGTTATCTTAAAGACTTCTTCTTTTCTCTTGCAGAATTTCCTACAATGAAGCAGTGGAAATTTTGAAGCAAGCTTCTCAAACTTTCACTTTTAAGCCAGAGGTGGGTCGTTGCCTGGTTGCTTGTCCCTGTGCCTGTTTGTGCACACAGCCAGTCTGAACTTCTAGGTCTTCAGGGACCTTTCTCTCTTTCCTGTATTGCGAGTATTGTTAAATGTGTTCTAGCTTCATTAGCAGTCATCTAAAGAAGTTTGCTTCAATAGTCTTTCAATACAGGAATGATATTTAAATAGCATCAAAACTTTTACAAGGGCTAATAAGTCAAAACCATGTCAAAATACCGTGTAACCTCATTCTGCTGTTTTAAGGAAAATAATCTGCCTGAAGCCATCTTCATCTACAAGTGGGTGTAGAACCTTGTGTCTTGTATGTGAATAGAGCTGCAAATCATGCTGGCAGTGCTGTTCCACAAATCATTGCTGTTTCTCTGTTACAAAGGAGATTTATCAGCTGACTAGTTAAGAACCCGGGTTTGAAAGGAACCATCTCAGTCAAATCTGTACCATCTAGATCTGAGACAGCAAACTCAGGATATTTTCAGATGAGAAGAGTGCAGAATGTGTGTTTCTCTCGTTCCTTGCCACTCCCCTTGTATTCTTTGCACATCCTATGGTGAGCTGGAGGTCTCTAGTCAAAAGCCACAGAATTTGTAACATCACTGGAACAAAGCAGGAAAAGCAAAGGGCATTGCAAATGTCCAAAGTTTCCGATAAAGAATTTGTTGACAGGATGCTTAATTTTCTTAAATGAGAACTAATGTGGCGTGTAACAAGACACAGCAGGGAAGAGAGCAGTCATCCTAGCAAAGCTGCTTTCTGTACACCAAAAGTAATACTGAAATAAGGCTGGGTTGAGTCAGCCAAATTTGAATAGGTGCCCGTTTCCCTGAAGCTATGTGGAGAGAGGTTTGGGGTGTTTTTCTCTTTGTTTTGGGTTTTGGTTTTGTTTTTTGATCTGATATCAGATGCAGGGACAATATTCTATGGAAGTTAAACCGTGTTATTTTCACTGCTTTGCTCTGCCTTAAAACCTGTGGAACTCTGTGTGCTCAGCATATTTTCCCAGTGGCCTGTGTGAGCTCATTTACTGTTTGTGGTTTTGTGTTAGTCAAAAGTACACCTCTCCTATGCAGAGATTTAGCTTTGTCTCTTGCCACAGGTGAGGTGCACCAAAGCAAGATACCAAGTCCCTTTTGTTGTCTTTACAGTGGGGCTGTGACCTCCAAACAGAGCATGAGAAGTACCTGGTGAAGCACTGCGGTGACATTCCTGTCTTTGTGATTAACTACCCGTACAACCTCAAGCCTTTCTACATGCGGGACAATGAAGATGGACCTCAGCGAACAGTGAGTCCATGGGCATGCTTCCACCTCTTTTCTGACTGGACATATGTCTTAGTTTAAAGATAAATGAGGATAGACTTTTGCTGGGCCTCCAGTCATGAAGTCCAACATAAGGCATGGGCATCAGCTGATCCTGCCTAGTCTTCTGTTACAGAAGAAATCCTCAAGCAGGAGAAACAGGAGGAAGATTCAGGAGTTAGGTAGCGTGAAGTTTTTGCTTAAATCCCTTAAGACAAATTTGCCATAGTTATTTACTTTCCTGGTGTATTTCTGTACTACTGACGTGCCTAGAATGGTATGGTTTCAGGCAGCCCGTGACTCTCTGCATAATCCTCAAACAGCAGATGGACACGAGAAGTAAACTCTTCTTCCACAAATCTTTTGCTTTGAAGGTGTAATTTTCCAATTGAACAGAAACCAGCCTGAAGCATTGCTTTTATTAAAAAGAGTGACTGCTTCTGCCATGTGTTGCTGTTGCTACACTTGCTTTAATTTTAGTATCTGTTGAGCTGTGGGAAAAGTAACCTACAGAACAAAACAGAGAAGAAAACCAACCCAAACCTAACAGCATGGGTGATAACACTGTGTTGCTAACACTTGGATCAGCACATCAGTACCAGTGGGTCACTGCCAGCTATACTTTTGCTGTAGACTGTATGGCTTAACTAATGTTAATTTTCTTCCCTTTAAGGTTGCAGCTGTTGATCTTCTGGTACCAGGAATAGGGGAGCTGTGTGGAGGCAGCTTGAGAGAGGAGCGACTGCCCTTCCTCGAGTCTCGCTTACAGAGGTACGGAAAGCTTGCAGGTGCCAGGAGACCAGCCTGACCACGAGTGTGTTCAGGCAGCCCTCAGTGGTAGGTGAGACAGAGGCCTGGAAAGGCAACTGATTTTTAAAAGCCTTATTTGTTGTCTTTTGAAATACCTATTTATCTGAGTAAGTGATTGCTAACTGGTGAAGGAGGCGTTTTGCTTGTGCTGTAGGCGTGCAAAGTGCCTCTCTGTTTCAGCTCATTAGAGAAGAAGGGAGGGCAGCAGAATGCCTCAGCTCTGCTGGGACTGTCTGAGACAGATTCTGGTCTGAGGCACTTCGTCCTTGAGCCTTTCCTTCACAGCTTTTGTGTCTGAGAGTTGATTGTGAAGGTGAAAGTTGTCACGTCGCCAGAGCTTACATACTTTTGTTATCACATTGTGTAACAGAGGAACTGCAGGTTGGGTCAGAAGCTTTGCCTAGCCGTGATGCAGCTGACCTCAGTGACATTATTTCAGAGAAAACTGTTCTTTGCTAACAGTTTGGTAGGAAGCTTCAATGGAAGTGGGTGAGACTTGTACTGAAGCCATGTGGGCTATTTGACAGCGTTTGTCCTTGCTGTTTTGTTCTGGCTTGTGAGGCTTAGGTTAAATTCCGTGTTGGAATACCAAAACTACTGTTTAGTTAACAATAATTGACATTATAGATAGGGTAAATCTCCGTAGACAATTACTCCCTGGGTTCTGTCTGATTTTTCAAAAGAACCTTTCATAACTCATCTGAGTCCATTTGTGACAGTTGTGTGCTTGTACAAAGCAGTTTTGGAGGAGGATTAATCCCAGAGTAACGTAATTTGCACGTTGGGAATGAATTTATCACTTAAATTAGCCACTTGGTCACAGGGATGTATCTAATCAGTGGAGAAATGCAATGTCCATTTCAACACAATGAATCCAAAAGGCAGGGCAATTAAAATCACTTCACTTTCTCAGTTTTGAGTGCTCAGGATCTGATCTGCTGATCCAAAATACTTTGTTAATGCCTTTAAATTCTACTTCCTGCAGACCCAGCATAACTAAGAGAGAGAACTGGATTCTTGTCTCCTTATGCACGCCTCTTAGAATAGATCTAAAATTCCTACTCAAGGACTGCTGTAATGCACTGAAGATCAGTCTCATTTTGCCTACAGACATTTTTGTTTGTGTTGAGAGAAATGGGGAAAAAAAAATTCAACTTTGTTCTGGTTCTGTCAGGGCAGGAAAAGGGGGGAGGATCCACTGGTGGCAATTAGAAAAAACCATCTTTATTAAATAGCTTTATAGAAACTTTTTTTATTTACATGTTATTAAATCCATGGTAGTTCAGTGGTTTTGTGAACTAAGAAAGGGGAGACCTTGCCACACACGTGAAGAGATTTTGCCTCATACATACATGAGATTGGCTATGTGTCACTGTAAGTGTAATATTCAGGCCTAAGCTCTGCAGAACTTCACGAGCAGATTTTACTGATTTGCCTAAAGTTAAGACTATGCACAAGTCTTTGCATGAAGCTATGTGTTTACAAAACAAGCTTTACATTTTAAGAAGCATGTTGGGAATCTGTTGGAGGTTCCCCACCAAGTGCCAGAGCTGTCAGCCATTGATGATGTCATCTCATAATTTCCTGCCTTTCCTTTTTGAACTGAGTTTAGTCCTGAGACTTTCCCTTTCCTCACAGCACTTTTTGCCAGGCAAGTGCTGTTTGTGCAGATCTACTGTGTTCCTTTACTTAGGAGGCTTTTTCTTTTTGTTCCACAGATTAGGACTCGCAGATGCCTACCAATGGTAAGACAGTATCTTGTTCTGCATACTGTATTTCTTCTTCTGATGTTCTTTAAACAACTGTTTCATTTTTTTCATCCAGTTCTTGAGGGAGATGTTTCTTGGCCCAGTTGCCTGGCCATCGCTGCCAGTCTAAATGGAACAGCCAGTTCATTTAAACAAAGTTAATCTAATGCTACTTACTTATCTTCCCAATTTGTCCATGGACAGCACAAGTCATTCCTTTCAGGACTGCATGAAGTGGATTAATTTACAGCTCATCAGTGGTACTAAATCAGCAAATTGTGTTCCAACTTGAATAGATTCTGGCCACCATCACATTGAGATAAACAGGTTGCAGAACCACAAGCAATTTGTGACCTTTAACAGCTCTATGAATAACTCCCTTTGCAATTGACAGGGCAATTGGGTTGAAAAATCTTCCCTAACAAAGCTATTGAAGCAATTAAAACTGTCCTGCTAAGGAGACAGAACAACCTTTGAATTAACGGTTTAGCCTATTAAAATGACAAGAGTTTAGTGCTCCTCTTGACAAGTGTTTCTTGGTATGTGCTTTGTCAAAGCTACTGAGAGGGTGATAGTGCAGAGAATTTTAAATTTAGAAGAGTGGATTCAAATGCTTTTCACTGTTTGGATTGGTCATTAGGGAGACTGCCTTGAAAACAGCAGTAGCAGTGTAGGATTCTTCCACTCTCCTCTTCACCCAGTATGAAACCACTTAGGAACAGCCCAGTGCCTGGCAGTCCTTTACATCATCCATTTGCAAACAAGGTGAAAGAAATGTCTTTTTTTATTATTTGTATTTATGGGTCAGAATACACCTTAACACTTCATCTAACCCAAAGCACAGGATCAGGATTTCTTTCTGTAATTTCTCTGAGCCCATCACTTCTGTTTATTGGAAATATTTCCAGACAGGTGTATAGTTTAACTGTGTTCCCAGGTAAAACTGCTGGTAGAGAGCTGTTAACATGCCCAGTGTATCTTTTAAAACTGTGTAAGGGAGTAAGCAGTCAAGCTGAATCCTTTTAGCATGCTCTGCTTCTTAGTTGCCCCCTTGGAGCTTATGTGAAAGACTCAGAAATATCGCAGGACCCTCGGTGGTATGTGGGATGGTTGTTTTCCTCCTAACTCAGACCAACACCTGATATTCTAGATGAGCATTGTCAGCAGCTTTTATACATGGAGGTAATTAAATATTGGACCTTCTGGAGAGGGAAGGATTATCCTGACCAAGGATGATCATTTGTGTGGTTAGACATTGAGAGGAAGTCTGATGCTCAGTAGCAGGGAGCCTTTCAGCGTCACTAAAACAGCTCAGCCCTGCCTTATGCCCCTCAGGAGACATTGCTCATCACCCATTTTCAGTTTCATGTAATATGTAGCAGTCAAATTTTGGAAACTTCGTCCTCCTGTAATCTCATTTTGGAGACTTTTTTCTCCCCTTTTCCCTCCATTCCATTGTGGATGATGCAGCTTCCCAGAGAAGGTTGAAACTTTCCACCTCCTGCCATAGCAGGGTCTGATGTGCTAGAAAGACACAGGAGAGGAGTATCCCAGGTTGTTTCTGGACTCCAGTCCAGAATCTGCCAGTAAAGAGGTAGCTGGTTTGCCAGCATCCATCTTCCCGGAGGAGGTGGCAGGAGAGATTGAAATTAATCTCCTCCATTTTAGTGATTGAATTTAGTCTCCAGAGCTGGCACATAAACTCTTTGGAGAACAGTTGAGTCATTCCTTTTGAAGTATATTTGCTAACTTTTGAATGGGCAGCTATAGTCCTTTTTGAAATCCCTTATGTAATGCTGTATCTCTTTCTACCTGTTTTCATCTCCCACTAAGCATGAGGATATTTTGGGGCACACTGCTTCTAGAATGGCTTCAAGAGTTCCTTGCTTGTGGGGGAAATCATCGGTCAAAGAGGAAACTGATGATCTGTAGATAAAGGAATATGGCCAAACTTCTGAATCTTCTTCAATTCAGTACATCCTTCCTGTTGTGCAGGTTTCTTTCCATAAAGAATAAAGAGTTGGGGAAGTATTTGGCTTGACTTTGCCATAATTTTATCTTATTTTCACACTCCTTCCTTTGAACTGTAGATAGAAAAGAGCTCAGTGCTATAGATGCTGCTCTTGGCTTCACTGAGCGAGTTCTATGAGGGTGAAGTGGGGAAGGTGGGAGATCAGAGTTTACTCTGGGTTTACTCAGAGTTTACACTTGCTGCCTTTGTGCCTCTTTCCTGAGGTTCTCTGACAGTTTAGGCTGTTAGCTCCAGAGGGAAGAGACTGAATTCTGTGACCATGGGCTATTGGATATATTGTGTTATAAACAGACTTCAAGTGCCAATTTGGTACAAGCAATAACAAAACATACTTTTTAATGAAATGTGTCCCTACCACCATCAGCCTGAGCAGCATTTCAGACAGTCTTTCTACATACAAGCACCCATTTCCTTATTCTGATTATCATCCTGTACATTAATGGAGAAAGTGGCCTCATACTGAACCCTTCAGAGTCCAGCTACCTGCTGTCCAGCATAACTGGTGGAAGTACGTAGCACCAGAGCCATCTGCCATCTTAGAATGGATATTACTGTGTTGTCTTGGCCTTGCTCCTGCTCTAGATGAGAAGATTGAGCTGTGTGGGACTTTGTCATTTTTGTTTTTCTTTGATGCTTGAATGTTACAAGCATTCTGTTGGGTCCTTTTGTGGCAGGGCAAAGAGGAGCTGGGTTAAGAAACAGCAGCACTAGTGAGCCACTTCAGATCTAAGGCAGTGACAACATTCATACCCTCCCTTAACCTCCTTCAGAGCCCAGTGAATAGGCAAATCATAGTTTATTGGAAGAAGCCTTGTCCTGTTGTTGCTGCTTTGGTAAAAACACGGAAGCTTTGGAAGATTTTGGGCCGTATGAATGCAGGCAGAAAATCAGTGCTAAAGCCAGCCAAAACCTGACCCAACTCATATCAATGGGGATGGTTTACACTGACCTCCCTGAATGCCTTTTTTTGTGGATTAACAAAACGTAGCAGGGTTTGTATGAAATCAAAGATAGCGTTTCACACAGCACCAGAACCCAGTGCTACTTGGAGATTTCCTAAAACATTCAACAAAACGATTCTTCAAGTGCCATCTCATTTCACTAGTCGTTTTTCATTACCCATCTTTATTCCTTAGTGTATTTTTTTCCTTCCAGTACAATATTCAACTTCAGGGACTGCAGTGTCTTTGTTCTTCTAGCCTTACTTTTTTCTAACTGGCTGCAGAGGCTTCAGTACTACAAGGTGGTTACATAAAAGATGAAGATGGTATTTGTTTTGAAAGGAGACCGAAAAGCATACATTCTGCTTTATGAATGATCACTAAGAAAGCACTGATCTTCATAGTGCCTTGCCGTGCATCACAGGATTTTGTGATGATGACAAAAGGAGGATGTAGGTTTTTACAGGGATAAAAGGAAATGCTTTTCTAACTTGGCACATAACAAGCTCATGGAATTCACTGCCAGGGGATGTTGTTGCAGCACATACTTCAGAAAGATTCAAATCTCAGAAGAACTGCCAGTCCTCCAGGTCCAGAACATGAACAGTGAGGATAGCTGGGGTCACATAAATGTACTTCCCCCATGGAATGATGTTGCACAGTCCCTCAATTGCCAATGGAGGGCTCAGCCACCCCCTTAACATATGAGCCACTGGGGGAAAAAGCTAGACTGGTTCATGACTGTTTTCTGAGGTGAGAAACATCCAGTGTCTGAAGATCACTGAATGAAGGAAACTTCAGGGAACATTTTCCAGCCTAAAGGGATTCTTCTCTTCATCTGCAGGCAGTTATTCTTTCTTTCATCTGAGAAGAATGGAAAATTTCTTAATTCCTTTGCTTCTTCTAAGTGCAGTCATCAGGAAGGATTCACGGGCTTGATCCTCAGCACGTTTAATTCAATGGACTTTTTCTATTAACTTTAATGGATTTTATTTCGGTCCTTTTGCCAAAATGGCTTCTCAGAGTGCTTTGAGATCTATAGATGAAAGCCCTGGATAAGCAAGGGTAGAATTTATTATTATTGTTCACGTGGAAGAAGCTGAGTTATTTCATCTTTATGATGACTGTATAAAGCCTGTTGCCAGCAAAAGGGAAGAAAAGGTGCTAGGCGTAGTCTCAGCTGTCTTTGCACAGGCTGAGATATGCTCATTGACATCACCTGCAATGTTTGTGCTGCTACTTAAACCAGTTGCTGCTAGAATTGTCACCAGCTGGTTTGCCAGTTCTGCTCAGAACTGCTGAGCTGGTACAGATTGATCCGCCAGGGGCAGCACCCATATCACCCATATCCCTCAGATTTACAAGGCCTTTCATATTTTACAAGTCACCACCCTCAGCGCCAGATTTGCCCTTCATGTTCCTTGCAAAGCTGCTAAGCAGGGCTTCCTGGAGGCAGTTCCCAGAATATAAGTGGAAACTCAGTGCTAGGAAGAAGTAAGAAGTTCTGCTTTTGGTTTTACTGCTTAGGCAGCGAAGTGGAGGAAGAAAAGCTCTGTGGGGGGGAAAAAGAAACCCTGAAGATTGTTTTGATTGTAATAAGTGGCTTCCCAGATTTCAACTCGTGTTGATGAACTGCAAGAAAAAGTATTTTATGATGTAAAAGGCATACTGTCAGACTGAGTCTGCCAGGGCAATGTCTTGCAGCCTTATAATTTGTTGGAGAGCATATTTCTATTTTACAAGCAGAGGTGATCAGTGGCATTACTTTGGCTTTGTGCTGATAAAATAGAAGCTTCAAACCAACAAAAGCACGTGGAAATCCAAGCAAGTACGCTTCAATGTGTATCTAGGTAGATATAAAAATATACACAAAATGTATAATACATGTGTATTTATGTGTACTTGCATATATTTAGTGTACTTATTAAGTGTACTCATATATTTATTATATGCACAAATATGTATTTGTAGTGTTTATATGTTGTAGGTTAACCCTGGTAGGCAGCTGAGCCCCACGCAGCCACACGCTCACTCCTCCCAAGTGAGATGAGGAAGGAAATTGGAAGGGTATGAGTGCAAAAAATTGTGAGTTGGGAGGGGACACGGCCAGGAGAGCTGACTGTACTCTTTGTGCCTGTCCCCTCTTGTCCCCCAGCCTACTCACTGGTGGGGCAGTGTCAGAAACAGAGACCTTGATGCTGTGCAAGCACTGCTCAGCAGCAGTTAAATCATCAATGTGTTATCGATGTTGTTTTTATCACAAATCCAGAACACAGAACAATACGAGCTGCTGTGAAGAAAGTTAACTATCCCAGCTAAAACCAGTATAGTCTATTATATTAAATACATATAATGTATAATTGTTGTAGTTATATAGTATATAATCATATGACAGTGTAAACATGTATAATTCAATGTGTATTTATATTATACACACATGTATCTATATGCATTTATATATATTTAAGCATACTTATAAATTTTAGTTGCTTTTTTTAAACTGAGATGATAAACCACTCGTGCATCAAGGTTAGAAGCATGTAGCACACGTGCAGTTACTCAATCCCTTACCAGTTGCATTCATACAAAGAATAATAACTGTGGCCTCAGAAGGCTCAGAAGTGGCCCCATAAAAGAACAGACCCACTGAGATGGCTTTTCACTCCTATTGAAATAAAACTGTTGGTGACAGTTTATAGCTGCAAACATAGTTCTTACATTTCACATCAGATGGAATCCAGCAGGGCAGAGGGAAACTGAACCGTCTTAATGTTGTTGACACCCATGCATTCGGCATATTTGCTTCCAAAATAGGGAGCTGGGTTTTCTGTGGACAGCTGGTACTATTCTCCAAAATGAAATGTCTTGTTCCAGATCTCATTTGTGGAGAAGATATGTATAAGATTTTTTGCTGACTTGCTGTGGGAATAAATAAATCAGGCTGTAAAAGTGATTTGGAAAAAAATAAAGTAGCAAAAAGCCATCATAATTACCCTAAAAGAAAATAGAAGTCTGAAGGAATCTTCAGCAGACAAGATGTATTTGAACCGAGAAATGGGTTTCTTAAGGAATTACTGGAAATGAAATGACTTAGCCTATTGAAAAGATGACTTGACAGAAAGTGAAAGAATTTATCATCGGGCAGATTTCAACTCCAGCATGGCAAGAGCTGAACGAACCCAATCAGGGGACTCCATCTGTGACAGTGGAAATGTTTTGTGTTGCTGTAGGAACCTGGGCTTGTGCCTCTAGTAGGGATATTTTAGGTATTAAAACTTAGGTGCTCTCAGTGGGAGTAGAGCTATGATGTTAAAGCCGTTCTTTGTACCCAAATGAGTTCTTGCTGCTAAGCAAAGCAGGCTGTAGCATATTGGCAAGGCAGAGCTCTGCTGGTTTACATGCATTTGCACTTGGGGCTTCTTGCTGATACAATTCTGCCTGTCAGGGAGCCCCACCTCTTCACACCCCTCTTCAGTGCTGGCTGTGTTGGCAGGAATCCACAGTGGTTAAGGTCAAAGGGAAGTAATTAAGATGGAAAGCAAAAACCCTAGGTAAAAAAGCTCTCTCTAATTGCATCAGCATAAATGTGCTGCAAATGTAACTGTCTGTTTAAATTACAGGTACCTAGACCTGCGAAAATTCGGCTCAGTTCCTCACGGAGGCTTCGGAATGGGCTTTGAACGCTACCTGCAGTACATCCTGGGAGTGGACAATATCAGAGATGTTATTCCTTTCCCCAGGTTTCCTCACTCCTGTCTGCTGTAGCTCAGCAGTTGACTCAAACTGCTGCTGTCACCATGTGTGTATAATATTAGCACATGACTAAACGTGTTTTAGAGCAAAACCAACAGAATTTTTGTATTGGCAAAGCTCTCGGTAAATTTAATACTGTCTTATTGAAAATATTATATGTTCTGGTGAGATTATGGAAGCGTGCTTGCAGTTAATTTGATAGCAGTTCATGTCTTCAGTGCATTTCAGCAGCATTAATAAATCCCACTTAACTAAAGGGTTAAGATTCCCCTGAGACTGACACAAGCGGTGGGAGTTCTGAGTGAGTATTGTTGGGAGGTAGTGGGGGTTTGATGTGAAATATTAATAAGGAGGTGTGACCCGAAATGGACTGGGAGCCAGGGCTGCTGTGAGGCTTTAGGAGGCTTTAATTAAATGCCTGCACGGTGCTTTGAAGGTTGAGCATTATAAATTGCAGAGTATTGTCACCACTGTGATGCATTTGCTCTTACGAAATGACAACTGTATACAGCATGATTCTCCCCACCCCAAGTTAAAAGCAAATATTGTTTACCTTGGAAAAATCAGCCAAACCTAGCAAGGAAAAATGTCATACTGGAACTGCTGGAGTGAATTAGGTGAATGATGTTTGATTTTGTGAATCATCAATAAAGATGCACATTGGGTTGTTTTGTAACTGTGTGGTTCCTTATTCTGTTATAAAACCGTGGCACTCAGCATTGTAGTGTTTCCTCCAGTCTCTTTGGTTGGTAATCCTTCTGCATGTACCCAAATTAGTTACACAACTTCTGCAGGAGATACCTGTCTTGTGCCCAAGCAAGCACATTTCCATAGCAGAGAGAAATGCTCGGTTAGATTTATTACATCCACCTCTCTGAAGCCTGCTTGCAGATTTGTGGTGTTTGCTGTTGTTGCTTTGCTTTTTTGTTGTTGAGAAAATATGGGATGTGTTCATCAGGCCAAGCAGTTTTGTGTGTATTTTGAAACAACCACCATCCACTGCCAGCCGTTGCATATGTATTAAGTAATTGCTTATCACTGTAGGATCTGAACTCTGTGCAGTCTCCAGTGGGTTTGTGCTCTCAGCCTCCCTGCCAGGTAAAGAAATATTCATTTCTGTTTTGAAAACAGAATTAAGGGCAGATCAGGTGACTTGCCCAAGGCACTTGGAAACCAGTGGTTTATTTGGGACTTGAACTGAGGTTTTCCAGCATCCTTCTTGCCTTCTAAATTAACACAATCTAGCAAATGGTCATTTGCATGGTGCTTACCACTCCAGAGCCCAAGATGTCTGCATTAAAACAATTTTTTATATGACGAGAAAAAGCAAGGTAACAGCCTTATTGCTAATGAACCTTGTGTAAATTGGCACACAGAACGTGAAGTGGCTGCAGAACAGCCCTGAAAACTTTTCTTCCAAGTAGATGAAAGAGAATGAAAAATAGTAATCAAATAGCATTGCGCTGGTGATGTTACAGGCACAGTTCTCTGTAGTAGGGCTGTCTAATGCTGCACCTGCAGTATCCAAAAATACATATTTATGTAATGGGGCACCTGCTGTGTTTTGGTTTGGTCCGTGGCTGGGGCTCTTACATATCATGATCGTGCAAACAAGATCACCGCAAGGTCATCGCTTCGGGGTGCTTGTTGCATGCACTGAGACATCCCCTGCATATCAAGATTGTTTTCATATCTCGTGATTATGCAGGTGTTAACTGTGCACTTGCTGGCTTGTATTTCCTGATGCAGCCTCAGCTGATCAGTCTGGTTCCACGAACAGGTCCAAGCACCTGCTTTCCCTTTGAAACCACCACGTCCTACGCAGGACACCCAACTATCTTCATGCATTTGAACTATCTCCCCTTTTATTGAGTTATCTTAAATGCCATTGTTGGCATTTGTCTTTTGGAATTCTCTCAGCAGAAAGATGTGGAAAGAGTACAGCTGTCACCAACCCTATCCAAACAATGTTCCTAAATAATTTGCAATTAGCAGATGTCCTCGTTGAGATCTTTAGTTGCTGGATCTACCACAGTTGCTGTAAATGAGTGTTTGAACCAAAAGCCCAGATGCTGAAAACAGAGTGGGTGGGTGGATCTCCTGTCCACTCAACATTTGTCCCCACAGCAGTTATGGGGTGGACATGTGGTTTGCAGCTCTGGGGTGGCTGTGTTGGTTTTGGCATCAGCAGGCTGTTGTCAGCAGCTGTGCAGGAGGTGGTTGATTGGGCTGCAAAATGCCAGATCTGATGGGCAGGGTGGGGCTAACAAGCGACAGGTGAAAAACAAGGTGTAGAAAAGAAGACAATGGAACGTGCCAACAAATCAGGGGATGATGTGGGATGAGTCACAATTTACAGGGAAGGAGGAGGAGTGTTTTAAACCTGTGGAGTCGTTATCGAGGCCTTAGATGAGCTGACAGCTTGCAACAACCAAGGGCTGATGTGATCCACCCTTCATTCTTTACTTTGAAAGAGATTGATGCAGAACAGAAGGATAATGTTGAACCTTTCGTTTTGTAGGTAGGTATATGAAGCAATGTCAAAGGTTTGTTTTCTAATTTTCTGGCTGTAGTCCTTGCAGAACGGCAGAATTTGAAGAAAGATGTGGCAAGAGTCCACTGTGGATGGTGATTCTTGGTGTGATTCCAACTCCACGGCCAAGAGGAGCAGCCTTCCTCGTCGTGTGCATGTGCTCCTGTTTGATTCAAGGCGCTTGGTGAGTTGGCAGAGCTGGTGGGCAGGGCTGACCTGGTAGGCATTGCCCTTAGGTCAAAAAGCTCATAGAATCAGAATCACAGAATGGCTTAGGTTGGAAGGGATGTTAAAGATCACCTAGTTCCAACCCCCTTGCTGTGGGCTGGTTGCCACCCACCAGATCAGGCTGCCCAGGGCCCCATCCAACCTGGCCTTGAGTGCCTCATCCCAAAAACTTCCCCAATAATCCTGCAGAATGAGCAGGAGAGCAGGGTTGTTCCCACCAGAACTAACCAGGTGAACGCTTAAAAAGGAGAATAAAGGGTCGTGCAGGGTTGGAAGCAGCCTGCAACATGCATCATTTTGCTTAGTAGTAGGAGAAAGGAGAAGGCAGAGGCCAAGACCCATATGTGATGACACTGTTCAGGGTTAACACCATGATGGGCATTCTTGATCTGTGGGTACCCAGCAAGGCTGGGAGCCACCCTTTCCCTCAAGGCTGGCATTGTTGAACTCAAGCTATGTATATATCGCATTGGCTGCTATTGCTGAAGAATGCAACATGTTTTTTCTGGGATTTCCATGTGGAATGTCATGTATTTCCTTCAAATCTCTTCTCCCAGAATGAAATGGAAGTTAATGGGGAGGTCGTTCCTCTTGGACGTGTAGGCATGGAAACAGCGTTTTTTTTTTTTTTAGATTTAAGCCATTTCCTTGTTCATCTTCACTTAGAATCTGCATTCTGGCGAGAGCTAAAGGCAGACTGACATTTGTTCAAATAAAAAGCTGTTGTTCTTTGCACACAGGAGCCATCTCTTAGCAGAACATGCGGTGCAGTAGCTCACGCTGGGATGTTTTCAGTGCTGTAGGCAGTCAGCTCTCAAGGCCAGGTAACCAGCACAGGCCCTGCTAGCATCCTTTGGGTAAGTATTTTGTTGAAGTTTCAGTTCCTCAGCAGCCAACACTGCCTCTTTTCAGATTTGTCCTCACTTTGGGTTTTTAGAGGAAAGAACCACTGTCCTCAATTACTGCGTCTGTGGGTTTGCAGCATTAGGACAGAATAATGGGAGGGCAACACTGCTGGGAATAAAACAGCAATGCAGTGTAACTTTGCATAACCAAATGTTAGCTTCTCAGAAAGATGTTTAAAGGAAGCCTTCTGTTTTTCCTCCAAGAATATCAGATAATCCCTTTGCTTAAGATTTTTATGTGCCGGATCTAGGTATCCTGAAGTACTCTGTGTTTAATTAAAAATAATAATGCTTATGGAACTGATACCATGCCTTAATTTTAAATCCACAGGAGAGCAAATGCATGCTCCTGAGCTAGAGACTGCTGTTCTTTCCCTTATGATTTATGTTGTGTTTCTCTGGCAGTATGTAGATCTTGGACCGTTCAATCACAGAAATAAAGGTCCAACCCTGGGCCAAAGGCTAAGAATCATCAAACTGGCACAAGGTTTTTAGCTGGCTTACCTGCATTCAAGCCCCCAGACATGGGGGGGAAAGCACCAAGGTGCCCAGCTCAGCAGTTCTCTTTCCAGTTTATTCAGTAGTAGTTGCAAATTATAGAGCATCCCTTGAGGAAATGCCAAGACTTCAGTGGGAAATATAACATATACAGTTCTGTTTGCTGGACTAATATTGATTGTTTTGGAAATAGCTTATAGGTGTGTTTTTCTTTAAGAGGAGAAGGGGACTAATTTGCCAAGAAACACTTTGGTCATTGTTCCCATTAAATGTGTGTATAGAGATAAATGAGACTTTGCTGCTGCATGCAATGCTGCTCATTAGTACTGTTGTTTCAGCCTCTGCCTTACACTTAGGGAGAGGTGGGAGATGGGTCCAAAGGAGAAATAAGAAAGATTTTGTAGAAAGATTGTCAAAGTCCTAATTTCCTCAGATCTAACCAAAGCTACGGAAGCCATAAAAAGGGTGGTCCCAGGGGTGAATTTATTGTTTTATCTTATAGTTTGTTGCAGAGCCGTGACCTTCGGAAGGATTGTAAAGTTTTATTTTATGATCCTGCTGGTGAAGAGACGTATGTAATTTACTGTATGAGTTCTTACAGACTTGGCTAACAAGAAGTTTGACCCAGAGTTCAAAGAAATTATGGCTCCCATTGTTTTATGGCTGCTGTGAAGTGTGTTATTATCTGTCCTACAGCTGTGTCTCAATGTCTGCAGCACGAGGTGCTGAGCAAAAATGCTTTCACATAAAGGGCAGAGCCAGGCAAGGCTGTGTGGCCATTTAAAAGACATATAGGAGAAATTGGAGGCTCGATTATGGGTGAAATGTGGGTGAAATGACTTCAGAATCCTTGTTGTTGTTATGGCTGACTCTATTTTACTGCGGGAAATCGAGGCACGGAGCAGTTAAGCACCTTGCCCAAGGTTATGGAAGATATATGGCAGAACCATGGAACTGACCCAAATCAAACAAATCAATTCACTGTGAGGGTGGTGAGACACTGGAACAGGTTGCCCAGAGAAGTTGTGGATGCCCCCTCCCTGGAAGTATTCAAAGCCAGGCTGGATGGGGCTTTGGGCAGCCTGGTCTAGTGGGAGGTGCCCTTGCCCATGGCAGGGGGGTTGGAATGAGATGATCTCGAAGGTCCCTTCCAACCTGAACCATTCTATGATTTTATGCTCGTTGCCTCCCCATGAGACTTCACTCCACCTTTGGGTGCACCCACACCAGAACAAGGCAGGGTGTTTGCAGCTGATCCGGTTTCAAACGCATTTTTGGCATTTCTAAGATCCTAGACCGTGCTTCACTGATTTTTATCTCTCCCTGTGTGTCCCGAGGCCGTTCAGATCTAGCAATATAGATTTCACAGTGCTGCTGTTTATTTTTATTACTCTCACAATTGATTTTTTTTTTCCTGAATAATTTGAGGCAGCCAACAGGGTGTATTTTGAATTTTCTTTGCAAAGTTTGCTTTTTGCTCTCCACCAAGAGCTGTATATCTCTCTTTATGTCTTCAGCAGGTGAATGTGCTGCTACATCTGTGTGCTGAAATAATGGAGGCCTGGATTCTCAGAGGTAACCAGCCATATGGGTTGCTGGCAAAGAATACACAAACTGCTCAGAAAAAAAAATCTTGGTGTGTTCAGGGAGGTGGCCTTGACAAACTTTGTGCACATTCCTGTATTGGACTGTCCTGTGCTATCTGCCAAGAGATTGTAGATTTCCAGCCACGGGGGAAAATAATTATATTTTGTGGACACAGTGGCTTTGTAATAGTACTTCTCTGGTGTCTTTACTTCCAAGGTGTTTTTGAGCATTAACTCAGTACTATCCTTGGAACCCCTTGAAGATCCCAGGCTGTAAGTACTTGGCGTTGTGATTGAGCCAGAGTAAGCCATGGGAGGCAAGCTCGTGATCTGTATTTTTCTGAGGCACAGCACACATTTCTCCCATCTCTGCATGAATTCACAGAATGAAGATCAGTTTGCAGCCAATTTCCAGTTTGCAGCTGTAGGAGATTGAGCTGTGAGCGCTGCTGCAGGGATTCTGGCATCGCTTCATGTCTCGTTCTGCCAGGTTGGAGCCGCACGGTGGCATCTCCTCAAAGAGCTTGAAATGACCTCTCCAGTTGTTTATTGTAAATAAACCACCACGTGGGTCCAGGCTTTCCCACCAGCCCATACTGCGTCACAGCCACCAACAAGGGGCTGTGCACAGCAGCTGAAGTGTGTGCTTTGGGTGCCTCTTGGTAAACATGCAGGGGTGGTGTTTTCCATACAATCCCATGCTGGAACTCACTGAACCCAAATAATAATGCAAATGAAATCCAAGAGTTTACACAGTGGCTTAAAAACACTTTCCAAAGCCATTATTCTTAATGGCATTAATAAATGATTATTTATGGTGATTTAGGAAGTGGAGTTTCAAGTATTTAACAGATTTCGTGAGCGTATTTGTTAATGAACTCGATGGGTGATGTTCCTGGCAGGATTATGGTGCTGTTTCCTCGGAGCACATGGTCTGTATTTCACAGGGACTGAGATCTGGAACCATCTGTAAGAGTGCTGCTAAGGAAAATGGAAGAAAGTTTGCTCTAAACCCTTTGAGATAGAACATCATGAAGTGTTCATTTCCCAGATCATTAGAAACTCCAAATAGCCATCTGGCCAAAACCAGAGCTGCCTATGCCTGCGTCTACAGCTTAACAGCACTCAGCTGTGAGGGTGGCTGCTCTGTAGCATTTGGGACTGGCAGCTGAGATCTTGCTTTGCTACACATCTTGGAGAAGTCTCTTTGCACTTCGGTCTTTTTGCGGTTTATCTGCAATTCCAAAGTGAGCTGACTTTTAGGAGGTGTCTGTCTGACGTGCATTAGAGATTTCAGCCAGGGCTATAATGTGTTTCCTGTGCCTCCAAACAGCCTAAAATGCTGTGAAACCACAAAATCACATAAATTCCATGCGTTGATGCTGCAGTTATTTTCACTGCTAAAAAAGTGCCATATTTCGGTCTTCATTTGTCTGCCCTCAGCATCAGTCAGGGGAAATCTCTGGGCCTTAAATCTGAGCATCTGAGGCCGTTAGGAAAGACCATAGGGTCTTGAATGTGCAAAACTTGACCTTCAGCATGGCAAGAACAGCCTTTCTCGTGCTGCTTGAGTAAGTTAGGAGGTGCAAGGTCTGAAAATGAGGACGTAGTGGTTTAGCAGGTACCTCTCACCTATGGCTCACTTCTGGTTGGTTGTCCATCTGCTGTAGGCACAGCATTCTCTTATTCATTTTTCTTGGCTGGTGATGTACAGCCAAAAATGGTTCCTGGGGAACTCCTATGATTCTATGATCCTTCCTCACCAGCCATTCCCTCCTGCTCGTGGTCTTGGTTTCCCTATCTGTACAATAAGGTTAATGAGATCTAGATGCCTCAAAACACATCACAGAGCTGTGCTCCAGTATTTTTAGCTCTAAGCTGTGTGTGGTCTACTACTGTAAACAAACATAAAAATGCACCCTAATAATTTACACTTTCTAGGAGAGGCTTGAATGTAACAGGACAGCAATGACTTCCTTCTCCTAATAGCATTTTTAGTTCATTATATCGACTCCGCAGCGCAAGCTCATATCCTGGAGTGGTGTCATTGGAGCAGGAGTGGGGGGGAAGCATCTGTTTTTATTCTGGCTTCTGTTCTGACCAGCAAATATAATGGCACATGACCATTGAGCCGACAGTAATCCAGTTACAAAAGTCTTCAGAGTTACTGCACCGACCGAATTAAACTTGATTACATCCAATTATGCTGAAAAGCCAGACAACAGCTCGTAGCTTGGGGTGAAGTAACTTCTTGCGGGGAGGTCTTGCGGGGTGTCAGGAGGATAATTGCTCGTTTGCTCTACCGCAGAGCACCAGCTGCTCTTGAAGTGATGCCTAAGGATGGGAGCGTGTACCAGGGCTGGGGAAGCAGGCAGGGGAGCCGGGTGAGATTTCTCCCTGCTTGTTTTATGATGATTTGTTTTATGGTTGCTTGCCCTGGGCCCAGCTGTGGTCAAAGCCCCAGTAGCTTTGAATAGCATTCATAGAGGGAGTTCCTTCCATTCAGAGCTTATGTGTCCGGATCCAGGCAGGAGAGTTTGCATGGAATCACAGAATTACAGAATTGTTTGAGTTGGAAGGGACCTTTAAAGGTCATCTGGTCCAGCTTCCCCTCTCCATCCCCATATCGCTTTCCCTGCTCACTCACATATCACGTCTCCATCCTTGACCAACAACTCAATGCAGGGAGGGGAGCTGAATTGTAGAATCATAAAATCATAGAATCGTTAGAGTTGGAAGGGACCTTCAAAGGCCATCTGGTCCAACTCCCCTGCAATGAACAGGGGCACCTACAGCTCTATCAGGGTGCTCAGAGCCCCTCCAGCCTGACCTTGTGTTTCTCTGGCAGTACACATGATCTTGGACCATTCAATCACAGAAATCTCCAGGAATGGGGCATCCACCACCTCTCTGGGCAGCCCATGCCAGTGCCTTACCACCCTTAGCAAAAGGGTCGTGCATGAGGGGCTCTGACTGATCCCAGAGGAAAGGGCCAAGCGTGAAGAACATCAATAGGATTTTGTCCCACTCATTTTGCAGCAAAATTATTTCATATGATCCAATTTAGTGCGGGAAGCAGGGCTGGGCTTTAGCTTGGATTGTGATTCCCGAATACAAAGCCCATTTAATTAGCTTTGAATGCAAGGACTGGAAGCATTCCCTGGCTGCATCCAGACTCCGTCTCAGCGTCCCAGCATCTCTGTGCTGTCTGTCCACCTGCCTCCATTCCTGATGAGATGTGCTGAGTTTTGCCAGGCCCCCAGCAGAGAGGGATCACAGCATCACCAAATGGCTGAGGCTGGAGGCGCCTTGGGGTCCATCCGGCCCATCCCTGCTCCAGCACGGACACCCAGAGCAGAGTTCCCAGCCCCACATCCACTCATCGTTTGGAGATCTCCAGGGAGCAGCCTCCAGCCCCTCTCTGAGTCCCTGTTTAATCCATTGTTTTCCCACTGCTGCTCGGCCATCACGTCCACGTGCATCTTGAACGCTGCTGACCCACGAATCATCTCCTTCTATTTTTGAGTCTCCAATGCTCCCATCTTTCCCAGAACACTGCAGTGAAGATGCTCCAAGCTGTCTGGTTATCTGATCAAAGCACCCTGTGCTAATGTTGCCCCCTCTCTTGGAAAGCAGCTGGAGCTGCTGTCCATCACCGAAGGACAGAACCGTCTTGTGGTTTGGCTTCCATTGCCAGCTGTTCTGGGGGCCTCGCTGTGCTCTTTTATGCAGGTTGAAAAGCTTGAAAAGACTCTTTGAAAGAGATTATTTTTATTTTTTTCTCCTAACCTTGAAAATTTTGGATGAAATAAGCTGCTTCCATCCAGCTCTGCAGCAGGAACTGTTTGGTGAAGATAAAGTCAGGTCGCATTGTGGACTTGCATCTCAAGAGACCGAGCATTCGCTCAGAATCAAAAAGCAGGCGTGTACCAGCAGGCAGCGCGGCAGGTTTCTGAAGCCTGTTCCCCACAACGTGTTTAGATTGATATGAACCTGCATATAGGGCATTTCCTAGGGATTAGTGCCTGGCTGGGGTAAGTAGCCCAAAGCGTTCAGCCAGCTGCTCCCTAATCCCCAGGAAATGCCCCTTGTCTCCATCCTTCACCAAGGAGGGGAACTGCAAGGAGGGGAACTGAGTCATTGAATCCTAAAATCATGGAATCTTTGAGTAGGAAGGGACCTTTAAAGGTCATCTGGCCCAACTCCCCTACAAGGAAGGCGGACACCTACAGCTCCATCAGGGTGCTGCCGTGCCTGCAGCCTTCCCTCCTGCCGGCAGATGGCACGGCTCTGTTACAGACATTTGGGACCGTCGCAGCCGAGAGCAGGGAAGCACACAGAAGGTGTGGATTGAAACCCCCGAGGTTCCCGCAGTAGGGAACTCTTTTCCGTGCACCCCAGCCCAAGTTCAGCCCGGCAGGAACAGCTTGAAACTTATGGACATGGTTTAGTGGGCATGATGGGGATGGTTGGACTCGATGATCTTCAAAGTCTTTTCCACGATTTCCAGCCCTAACGATTCTATGCTTCTACGATTCCGTGAGTGGGCATGGTGGCGATGGGTTGGCGGTTGGACTTGATCTTAAGAGGTCTTTTCTATCATCTGTGATTCCATCATTCTATAAAATTGGGAAAACTGTTACGAGCTGCCAAACTGGAGCTGCATTCACAGCATCATCTTCAACTCCTGGAGGTGTTGGGGTAGCACTTGTACTCCAGGCCGAGTGCCGTAGTGTTGCACACCCCAGATCACATGCAGTCTGGCCGCCTGGTGCCTGGTTTACTTGCTGTTCCCACTCTGAGCACAGCACGTTCACGCAGTGTCTGTTTGGAGCATTTTTCTGCTTAGAGCTTATCTTTCACGTTCGAGCTGGCAGCGTGCTCGCAAGCACAGAAATTGCAACACGTTTCCCATCCAAAAGTGCCAGCAATCTGAGGTGCGTGCAATCCAAGGCTCTTAGAACAGGCATCACCGAAGGTGTGAAAAAAGAATTCAGCTTTTTGTTTTGGAGACTGTTCAGAAGTATCTGGTGATACGACCATGTCAGTAGCTGGAATAGGGGATGAAAAGTGCAGCAGAGCAGGGTGATATACCAAGGGCTGTCACGGAGCACGCAGAATAATTCACTGCAATTCACACGATGATGATTACGGAGCGTTTCTTTAAACATCCCTGGCCCAAATGAAGTGTTTCAGCTCTGCGTGGGGAAAGTTGTTAACATAAAAATGCAGGCGGGGTTCTCCGTAACTGGTTTTAAAACTGATACCACTTTGCATCTGTGTCAGTAGGAGCAAATTCCTAACCCGTGAATCATTAACGTCCAGAGTGGAGTGGCTTTGCATGATACCTGTGCGTTAATCATGACTTGCTGCTCTCCATTGGCTCTGTGTAAACCCCTGGCAGGTCACTGGGCACCCTATGGTTTGGGGAGGATCTCTCGAGCAGGGATCGTGGGTCACCGTTGTCCCCAGGAATGTGCGAAGTGCCTCTGGGTCACGCATTGACACAGCTCCAGGGTTCTGCATAGGACAAAGCGGGGTGATGCCAGCAGAGAAGCGGCCTCCCCGTCCTCCCCTGCTCTGTCAGACCTCGCTGTTGGGGATGCACCGAATGCTGTGCCCACAGCTGGCACCTGTGCATCGCTTGAATAGGGTGGAGCCCATCATTGAGGCAGCAATAAGGTCAATAAATCTCTTTCTTAGCCTTTTGCAGGAAAAAAAAAAAATGAAGATTTTGTAATAATACATTCCTAACAAATTCTGTCCTCATTCCTTCAGGGGTTATTCCTCTCCTTTGTGTGTTGGCAAAGACGAGAAACAACATACGGCCATCCCCATCTCGAAGAGAGGTGGCAGAGCTGCTTCCCAGAGGCACTGCGAGCTGCAGCCGCTGCGAGATCCCTTCTCCAGCAGCCTCACACACTGCAGCCTTCTGCATTCCATACAGCACCCAGCCAGCACGGAGCTGCCATTGCAAGCAGAGACCGTCCCTGCCCACGGAGGTTGGACAAGCTGACAAAAACACAGGGAAATGGAGGCAGGGAGTGAATGTGCCCGAGCAGGTTTGGGGCAGAGCTGTCACATACTCTTGGAAATCCAGTGAGCAACTGGAGTTGTATTTTCCTACAAAATAACAACAGCGCATGTTGTGCTATGGGAGGGTTTTTGGGTTTAAGGATGGAGCAAACAGAGGGTTGGAGCCTAACTGCTGGCTATGGAGGGGGATGTTCCTGCTGCCTCAGCTGGGGAGGGGATCAGACTCTGAATGCAGGGTTCCTAGATCTGGAAGATGATAGCTAATCTCAGCCAGGCCCTAATGCCCTGTAACACGACACCCAGCTGCATGAGACTCCAGCGGCCCTCAAATCCCCTTCCAGTGGGTACTGCTCCATTATTTAAAAATCAATAATAAAATATGAAGCTTTTATTGATCCCCCTCAATTATTTTCTTCTTTTTTTTTTTTTCCCTCCTCCAGGAGTGTTTCAGCCCCAGCTCGCTGTTGGCTTTTTTTGCCCATCCTCTTTGTTCTCCCTGTGGCACCTTCATCAGTGGGGCAAAACCTCCAGTGGGTGCGAGGGACCTTTGCCCTATGGAGAGGGGAAGGGGCATGGGGTGAGTTCTTTTAAAATGGTGCAGGGGGACTCGTGGAGGGGAGGTTTAGGGTGTGAGGAGGAAATTCTTTGCGATGAAGGCAGTGAGGCACTGGCACAGCCTGTCCAGAGAGCTGTGGGTGCCCCGTCCCTGGCAGTGCCCGAGGTTGGATGGGGCTTTGGACACCTGGGCTATGGGAGATGGGGAGATGTCTCTGCCCATGGAGGGGTTGGGGCTGGGTTGGCTTTAGGGTCCTTTCCAACCCAAATCACTGCGATTCAATGATGATTCCATAATTCTGTGATTTAGGATGAAGCCAGCCAAGCAGGGGCTCACCTGCTGCACTATTCAACTCCCTATGCGAGCGGGATGCATCCACCCCACGGGTACGAGCCCAATACCGCG